>JAEIGR010000027.1:1800000-1961238 GCA_018904305.1 Scaptomyza montana
ACACATGCATACATAGTTCGAAAGTCAAGGTAGCTTCCGATTGTTGTCTGCTGTTGTAGTTGCTTTTAGGTATCCTGCACGCTTCAATGAATTTTTCGACCACGTGATTCGCATTAGAATTACAATTTGCATGTGTGTTTGTGTGTGTGCGGGTATTCAAATGAGGTCATAATTTGTTTGTTGGTTTCTCTATGTGTAGTTGGAGATATGCATAAATATCGGCAAGGCGCTCCAAACGCGCTGAGCTCTGCTTTGCAATTTTATGAGTGCAATTATGGTTGGCAGGCAAAGAAGGCGTGTGCGTGTGCATGTGTGTGTATGTGTGTGCGTGCCTTTGATATAAATTTCAAACAAATTGCAAATAAATTGGAGTTGTCTTGCCGTCACCATTGTCAACCCCTCACAATCGTCGCCATGCAAATTACTTGTAGGCCAAAGTCAACTCAGCAACACTCCCTTGGCAGCACTTACAACCGCATTCACACACACCCAAGCCCTCAAGCCCACAGCTTTTATTGCTTAACGCTTTAAAGTCTTCTTCTTTGGGGAGGGCAAGAAGTTCTTCGGTCATATCCCATGACATTTAATTTACTTAAGTTCACTAAGCTCGGCATGGCACAAAAACCAATCACTTGCTGTGCCTCAAGAAAATGGTCTGCCCTTTTAATTAAATATATACATATATATAAATATATACAGCTCTAAATAAATCCTGGGGCCAAACAGGATGTTGAACTCTGAATCGAAGTGGTTTCCTCCGGGTCCAGAACAGGTCAAAGTGAATTGATTTAATGTTTTAAATGACAGCTGAGTTACTTATGTTATTTACATTCAGACTGATGGCCAGCTAGCGGACATGCGATTGTTGTATTGCGGCGGAAACAATAAATATAAAATCGCTTAAAGTGCTTATAAATCCAGCCTGCTGTTACAATGCGACTATTAAACCATGAATGACACAAGAATTGCATTTTATTGTTTGAGCTAAATAAATAAAGTTACAAGCGCCATTTTTTCACTCATCCATCCATCCATCCATCCATCTATCATGCATTTTAATGAATAAATTTTTATCTTTATATAACGCACAGCTGGTCGCAGGCTTGACATAAAATGTATGCCACATACAAATTTCAAAGAAATTTTAATCCTGAAACCAAATTTTAAATGTTTTTTTATTGAAAACAATATTTTGAGAGTGCTCTTTATTTATTTTAAATATCTGTGTTAGATTTCACTTTGTAGGGGCGGCTTAGCTTGCAACACAGCATTTATTTATCAGCGTCCAAAAATAAATATAAATGACAATTGACATACAAAGCAAACCACGTAAAAATCTAACTAAATAACCGTTTGTGTTTTTGTTTGTTTTTTTTCGCTAGTAAACTATCAAATAAAGGTGAATAAATATTTCGAAAAATAATGATGGCTAAATATTTGTTTGGCAATGCGGGAAATTGATCATTTTGATGTTATTTAATCTTTTGTAAGCCTAAATTTGTTTTATATTTGTCTCAAGCTTCATTCGAAAAGTCCGCCACTTACACCCTCGCTTGCCTTTCAGTCTGTTTTATTTTCGCGCATTTTCTGTATATAGAAAACAATAATAATAAATTTTGTGGCAATTTAGAAAGACGGCAACGTCTAGAGCCTTTTGTTGCCAAGGCTTTGACTTTGACTATTCACAGCTCTCGAACCCAAATCCACTTCGCCTCCCGAGGCCAGGGAGACACCCTCAATTTTGTTTTAGCCTGCGGCTTTAGTTGCGTATTTTAAACTTTCGACATTTGTGTTTTTCAGCTCTCTGTTTTCTGTGTATCTGTTTTTGTGTGTGTGGGTTTTCTTTTTTGTGGAAAAGTTTTTGCTCTTTGGAATTGAAATTTATTTGTTTGTTTTTGCACAGCCGTTGGGCGGATTATTATTATTTTTAAGCGTATAATTGCCGAGTTTAGGAATATGCCAAGGTTTTGTATTTATTACATTTACAATATAATTTTTTCGATACAGTAGTTTAGTGCGTTCTTGAAAAGAGCATAATACGCCATATGTTTCTTTTTTTCGTTGCATGTTTCTTTATTTTTTTTGTGTTCTTTGCCTCCCAATTTTCAAGCATCGATGGCCATTTGAGACGATTGAGATTGAGGCAAACGCAACGGCAAACACCCAAAGCCAAACGGGAAACTGGCGCCATTTTGTATGCCAAGCATACATACACAAATATATGTAAACGTGCTTGTGTGTGTGTGTGGCAAAGTGACGATAAAACATTTGCCCCGATTGCTTAAGTATGCCATACCAGTTAGTATAAGGAACGCAGGCAGGGTTCGAATTTTGTTCTTTCTTATACCCTGAATACGTGAAAAGGGTATTAATTTTCTAAAGCTTGTGTTTTTCTTTAAAAGAAACGCAAAAAAAAAACCAAACCTGCTGAATAAAAATCATATCTAAAGGGTGCTAGAGCAAAATTGCATACTTAGCTTGCTTTACATAAAACAAATCAAGTCAAAACGTTCTAAATTGCTCTATTTAAGTTGTTTTGTTCTTGTAGCTTAAATGTGGGATTTTTTGTGTTGAATGTTTTGTTTTTAGGTGCTTAACGATTATTAAATATTTTTGGTTTGAGGCCAAAACATTTTAACTACTTCTACTTTATTTTATTTACAAGTTTTACTACATAAAAACGTTTGCCGCATGTTTAAATGTTTATGCCGAGCAAGAAATAAGTGATGCTCATTCCTCAATGTCTACTTGCTGGTTTTTGTCTTCATATGTTGTCTTCATGCGACTTACCGTTAAGCTGGCAAGAGCATATCAATTTAGATTTTGTTCCTTTTACTCTTGCTAAGGATTCTCGTTTATTTACTTACTTGTATTTCATTGATTTTGCGCTTGGCGTTTTGTCAGTAGATACGTGTTTTTTCAATGCTTCTTTTACAAGCAAATAAATCTGCACACACATACACACACACACACACACACTTAAAGTTAATGACTTGGCGTAAGTTGCGAGGCTGCTTGCCACTGAAAATCGAACCATGCTGCTCAGCTCAGTGTTGTTAATTTAAGTAAAAAAGCATTTTAGCTGATGTGTTTATTTATGCCACGCCCTTCACACCCGCACACACACACACAAACACACATACATCAACGCATTCTGTATTATCCTGCGCCTTCCCTCATATTACTGATAATTTAGTTGGTCTTTAGTGCTAGCAGCATACATTTATTGTATCCTATATAGCAATGGCTTTATACAGCGAGCTGTATCCACCACATATGTACATATGTATAAAGCTGGCTAAGTATTAGTGTGTGTGTATATATGTATATGTGTTTTTGGTGGCTCATTTTTGGCATTTCGCCAACGCGCCACATTGGCGTCCCTTTAATGTGAAAATGAGTTGATGCTGTGGCAAAAATGTGTTCGCTCGCCAGATACATACAGACATACAAGCATGCATACATCTATTTTTCCATTATGATACGCTTCAGTGAGCATTTATGTAACTATATAGATACATAATCGTCTGATTTAACGATTAAATTGCTGCCAAAAACATGGTAAATTTTTTAGTGCGTTCTGCTGTCATTTGGCAGGCGTCAAAAGTTACAAAAAGGTTTGTCAGCTTTCAAAGTGGCTTGCTTAAATGGTTTGACACTGGGAGTATTTGTGAAATATGATTGCATTTTCGCTGGTTTTCTAACAAAAAAATCCAACGAATTTTGATTTTAAAATGTATTGCATACATTACATACAAGTGAACAGCAGCAGCAACAGCAGTTATAAATTGCACAGCACTGAAAATTTGTGATTGCTTGCAGGCGCCAAGCATATAAATAAATTATGGTCAAAGCACACACACACACACACACACAATTCGCTTTCGCTGCTAATACGTTAAATTGAAAGCCAATGGCGCGACTAATACAATGTGCATGTACTACGTACATATACAAATATGCGTGTGTTACATTTATGCAAATGTGTGTAAATTGTAGACATGTAAATACCGTGAGCAAATAAAACATTTACATTGTTGCTTTTAATGCATATGGGCCACCAAAACAAAGAAAAACCAAAAGAATTACAACTTGGAAGCTAAAAAACAATTGCAACAGAATTTTTGGCTACATAAATTATGCCAAAGCATGCGCCGACGCACAATCAACAAACAAACATTTAAGCTGTTGTTGTTTTTTTTGCACAGAAAAACGACGACAATATCCAAACAAGCAAACAAACGGAAAAATAAAACAAGAAGCTGCTGCTGCTGCTGCTGAGTATATCCTTGGTGACCTACAAATGACTGGCGCACACAATTTCCATAGCATACTTTTCTGGGCGCGTCCGCACAAATGGCAAGCCATTAATTAGCGGCACGCGCCTTTGCAGCCTCAGTTTGTAACAGTTATGTCATTTAAAGCCACCACAACTTTAAGAATTGTGCGTAATGAGTAACAACAACAACAACAACAATAATTGCATAAGTGATAAAAATGCTGTTAATAATATATGTATATAAATATAAAATAAACTACAAAGCCTTACAGTTTATACGAACATCGTATATATATATATTCAATGTCGATGTCGTTGCGGTTTTCTGCTTTATGTGTAAATTGAGTTTCTGGCATTGTTCAACGCTGCTTAACTTATGCGTTATTGACAGTGGACAAATTTGAATAAAAATGTACAGAAGAAACTGTGATGCAAAGCAATATTTCTTTGAAAATATAATAATAAGAAAATACTCATACAGTTTTATTTAATAATAAATACTTTCTATAATTTGTTATATTATTGCATTATTCCATTCAACTGATGGCATTTCATTGATTGGCATATTTGTTTGTACACTTTATTATTGAAGCCGTGTGGCATAATATTTTAATGACAATAATTCAATTTGTTGCAAACAACAAGTTTATAAATTGGCCTGATTAATTGATTCGAAGCGCTGGCAAAGACAATTTTATTATGCCGTTGTTTGCGATATTGCAAATTGTATTGTAATAAAAATGAAATAATTATATTGTGATTAATGTAATGCCAGTGTTCGCAATGGTCTGAGAAAAATAATCAACTTTTATGGAAATTATACTTTAATTTATCGACCTCGATTCTTTGTATGATATACGTTGCATCTTAATAAGTTGTGGTTTTAGCTATATAGTATATATTATTTAAGTTGTAAGAAAACAAACAGCTTTGGAATTTTTAATTTGTTGTACCATCTTTTTTGTACCTGTACCGCAAGCAGAGCTAAGAGCCAGAAAGAAACCGTTGCTAAGTGCCAATGATTAGACTTATGTTCGCTGATTTTTGCAGCGCCACTTGAATAAAAATATATATATAAATCATTTAGATTTATTTTTTTTGTTTCATTTTCGCATTGCCAACATTAAATTGCCAGCTGAGGCTCAGGAGGCGACAGGCAACACTAGAAGAGCCGGGCAAGGGGGTGGCACAGCAAAATTACCGCAAATCCAATGCCCCCTGCCACTGGCTAACATTTAATCAAGGAACAGCATAAAGGTAAACAAACGGAAATAAGCGCAACTTCCTGTAGATGTCGCTCCAGTGTTTTTTGTTGCTGTTGTTGCCATCGCATACGAAACGGAAATACAATCAAAATTGTGTAATGTTTGCTTACCAGTCGTGTGTGGCAAGGTACGGCGATGATGGGGCGGGGGGCTTGCCACGTGGCAATCTCTGTGTGTGTGTAACAAAGTGCCTTTTGTGTTTGTGTGTGTGTGTGTGCATTAGTTTTGTGCTGATTTGGGCTGTCGGACTTTTTCGGCTGTGTTGACAGTTTGAGGTTTTTGCACAGAGACAGCTTGTGACAGTTGTCTTGGCAATCCGCTGCTAATGAATTTTGCACCCAATAAATGATTAGCATTATGTCATTAAATATTTAACGCTGCCATTTACAAGCGAGCATTTATTGTCAATGTTTATAAAATTCAATATGGCGTAGCAGCTGGAGAAAGAGATGCAGAAGCAGTGTGGTAAAACGTTAAAAGGAAACTCACATTTCAGCTTTAGCTTAAGGTGAGGGGATGCGATGTTTCAGCTATAACTGATGCTTTGACAAGTCAATTGTCAGTCAATTAAACGACTAAATTGGCAGCTGGAGGAACAATGCCACTTTTCGATGGGCGGGCTGGGCGGCTATCCAAAGCGAAAGAAGTGTGAAAGTGATGAAAAGGCAAGGAAAATCGATTTATGCAAAGGAAAAAGCAGTTCAAACTGCCTAAACTTCTCATTTTTCTGTGCTGCATTCGCGTTGCTTGTGACACATAAATTGTGTGTTATTTGGTAAAGACTGCAATTACACAACAATTCACATCCATCAACACATTTTTGGAAAGTGGCCTCCTATCGCTTCACATACCCCATAAGTTAAAAGAGAATGTGGGGCCAGCAAGAGGAGGTTAGGCTGTGCACAAGTCCACAGTAAACAGAAGTTCATGTTGGATGTCAACAGCGACAACGCCTTTTTATGTGCTGCAAAACAATTTTCAAAGTCATATTTTATGCCATCAAAGGCATTTGTCATTTATGCACAAAATGTTTGGCAATTTCGTCCAGCATTCCCCCCCACATGCCTTCACAACAACCCCTCACTCACAT
Source organism: Scaptomyza montana (assembly GCA_018904305.1). Lineage (NCBI taxonomy): Eukaryota > Metazoa > Arthropoda > Insecta > Diptera > Drosophilidae > Scaptomyza > Scaptomyza montana. Next base: position 1,806,635 of record JAEIGR010000027.1, read on the forward strand.
TCCCCACCATATTCCAACGAATGGTCATACTCAAGGCAGCAAACTATGTGACGAACACTTTGGTAGCACGATGATGTGAGTGCTTGTCATAAAAACATTGGCAAATGGGTAGAAACATGCAAACACACCCGTAAAGTGTTCGAGACTATGGAATATTCTATATGCGCTGTATCTGTTGAACTATATGAATATGAATATGAATATGAATGGTAAAACGAAGCCAGCCAGATGACAATTTAGCCAAGTTCTGTTATTTGTCTCGCTATGCAAAATACAAATAAAACTCAATTGTTACGCAAAAAATACGAAAAATACGAAAAAAATAAAACGTTGACAGGCCAAAAGCAATTTGATTTTGGCATTAGTTCCCTGACTGGCTGTCTGACTCCATGCTTTAACTCTCCCCCCCCTGCGACCGTCTGGCGCTGACAATTTTTCGCTATTGCCTTGGCTAATGGTAAAAAAAATATGCGCACGTCAACTTCGACGCAGACTGTGACAGCTCTTGAGACTGCCATGAATATATAAAATCGTTCACATGTACATGTGTATGTATGTGTGTGTGTATGTATTTTGTGTGTGTGTATGTGTGTGTGTGTTTGTGCTGAGTTTTCTATTGGGCAGAGCACAACATACAACTAATAAATTGACAATTCATCATGACAAAATGCCCTGGAATTGTGCATTGTTTATATTATTATGGTGTTATTATTTTAATTGAGTTAAATATCTATGAGTTTTGGAACATTCTTAAATCAAAGGGTTTTCAACAAAGAGTTTTAGATACTTGATTTAAATTTTTCAAATGTGCTAACATCTCCTACATTCTATAGCCAATCTCTCTCTCTTTCTCTCTCACATCTCTCCACACATCTTTCTCTCTCTCTCGCTCTATCTCTCTATTTGTTTATTTTATTTGAGGCTCGTCAAAATGGCTGCCGTTCTAAATGTTGTTGTTGAATATGGATGCTGTACTTGTTATTTTTAATATTTGTGTTGTTGCTGTTGTAACTGGTTGTTGGTACACAGCCAAGTATTGTCACAGAGATAGAGAATGAGAGGTAGAGAGAGAGAGAGAGAGAGAGAAAGAGATTCTCTTACTCACATGCACTTAGCGTTCATTGTTTGGCAATAAATTTGCTGGATAATAATTTCAAGCTGGCGTCATAGCAATGACAAACTGTAGATGATATATTATAACGTTCTTAGGCGAGTAAACACGGACCGGGTTCTGCAGTTATTCTGCTCAGCTCAGTTTCGGTCTGTTTCGCCCTGTTTCTCTCTCGCTGTTTTTGTTTGTGTAGGCAGAGGCCGGAAGAGGGGCCGCTTAAGTGCGTGGTTGGATTTGGCAGCAGCCCGCTGTTAACCGCCAAGCCGGCTTAGGCATCCGACTTAAGAAGCTCCCCAGGCAGGCACCGACCTTTATAATATACTATACCAACAACCGCCCCCCCTTCCCCACACACACACACCTGTAACACCCACTGAACGTGCCTTAAGCCTTTTTCGCATGCAAAGTGTTTTGTGTCTTGAGTTTCGCGAGCTTTTTGCCCAAAAAATGCTATTTTTTAGATGCCATTTTGATGAGTTAGTGCGACAAGTGCTCCATAAATATGATGACAACAGTGTGTGTGTGTGTGTGAGTAAAAATGCTTTCTATTTGGGTGCATGAAAGGTTTGTGACAGTGTATGCCGAATGATAGATGGTATGCCAACTGAATGAGATAGTAGACTCCAAAGTAAATGTTGTGAACGTAGGCAAGTCTTCCTTAATATTTGTGATGAATGGCCTTTGAAATGTGTGAACATTATTTGGCTGCTTAGTGTTCAAAATAGATGCGTACATCATTCTTAATATATGACAGCCAAACTTAAGTATAATAAAGTATTTGCTTTTATCTCATATAATTACTTTGATATTTATACCCAACCCTACATCCTTCTCATGCTCAACTTTCCGCACTGAACTAATTGTTGTATCCAATAACTGATTGATCATTGGTTGCCGCTTTTGTACAATACTTAAATTCAATTCTTGACATTAAGCTGTTAAATTGAAATTTGGTTTGTTCTGCGTATTTTGATTTAAAACTGCGACTCAAAAGGCTGTCTGCGAACAAAGCCCAACAATTTCTTCTCAAAACGGGAGCATAACAGATGTATAAATTTTCACCTATGCCACATCACAAAAATAAGAAACCGCAATACAATGCAAACAATCGAGCGACGCATGAGGCTGACAGCGAAATTTGCTGGCTGTCAATTTCAGGAATACCACCAACAACAAAAATTATATGTATATATACTATATAAACATAATCCGTTGAATATGCATTACGCAACGCAGTCAAAGCGTGGCAGAGAGATAAAATGGGCTGAATGGGAGTTCAATATATGCGTGGTCTATCGATTTTTGCGTTGTGTGGCAAACCGCATCTGAGCTGAACTTTTGCAGACGCCTAGCGAACCGAATGTCTCGAGGATATGAAAGTAGTCCTGTGATTCTTGGCCTAGCGACGACACACAATGTGATTGACTTTAACAATGGACAGCCAAGGAAACACAGTGCCAACCAAAATTGTATGCCCGCAACGTACAAAATTAAAAAGCTCAGCGCTGTAAATAAGCATCATTTTGGCTCAGCATTTTGGGCAGCAGTTGCAGGTCTCAAACGCGTTGGTCAATGGACCGTTCAGGCCATGCTGACTTATAACCGGGGGAAATACTGGCTGGCAATGCCGTAACGCGAAATGAAAGCACGTAGCATTTTCATTTCGGCCAGCGTACGGAATGCCAATTACAAGATGTGGCGGCCACAGCCAGAAACTGGCAAAAGAAACCAACGAAAAGTGTAAATGTGACTGCAAAGGAACAAACAAACAGAGTGAAAGAGCTGCCAAGATGTAATAAAGAGAGAGAAAGAGAGAAGAGAGAGAGAGAAAGCAGAGAAAACAACACGAAACTCATTGAAATGATTCGCGCACTGTCGACGCGGGTTCGCCTCATAACTGATAGATGCCCTTTGGCGAAATTTTTAATAAACTTGTGTGTGCATGTGTGTGTGAGATTCCTTGAGGCGAACAAACACACACACATACACAGCTAGCTGGTCTGGTTAAAAAGCCAGGCGCCTACCTTATTTTCGTTGTTCCTTTTTTTCAGCAGGTTTTTGTCTGCTTTAGATATGTGTAAATGTATGTGTTCGTATGTGTGTGTGTGTGTGTCTCTGGCACTTAAAAGTGTTTTATTATTGAGGTTTGCAATTGGAATTTTAATTTTTATTTTATAAGTTATGCGAGCTGAATCTTAAACATGCCACATAGAGATCTCCCTTTCTCTTTCGCTCTCTCTCTCTCTCTCTCTCTCTCTCTCTGTTCTACTAGATATTCTCCATAGAGCTGCTTGATTTCTTAAGCTGCCATCGAGTTGGTGTTGCTGTTACTTTTGCTGGTTATTTATTATGTTTGTACGTGTGTGGGGCATAGCCTGGCTTGCGTATGTGTTCGTATTTTGCTTGTTGCTAATAGCATGCCCCCAAAGACATACACACACATACTCTCACATGTGGCGGCTACTTAATATGCGCACCTGAGCAAACACCCAACGTCAAGTCCAAAAACTTTAAGGCCCACCACGCACTTGAGGTGCACTGGGAAACCACAAAAGAATAAAAAAATATATTAAAAAACGTACGATTCAAACTAAGCGGAACTAGGTGCTTGGGATACCCTACCTATTGCAAGTTAATACATATATATATATATATATTTGTCGATATATAAAACTCAACATTCATAAGGCCTTAGACAAATAATTTGAAACTTTTAATAATTATATATTCATCTTTATAGTAAAATTTCAAGAGTTGAGTTAAGTGTTAAAAGCTTAAAAGTTACAATAATTTCTATAGAAATGTGTTGCATCCTCAAATACATACATACATTCATACATATATGTACCAATGTTAAGGAGTTGCACTTTGCTTTCAAAGTTGTTAGCCAAGTGTTGTTAGCCAAGCTACTCGGTGGCAGTGGCAGGGTAAATAAAAACTATATATCACAATGTCAGCGCACTTAACATAGTTTATATGTGCGTGTCGCTGGTTTAGAGCTTCCACACTCTCCTTGCCTCCTTTCTTAGCCATTATGCACACGTCGCGCATAACCATAACGATTATGCTAATGCTCTGCGAAAGGGTGCGGGTGGGAGTAGAATAAGTTGCAAGTGCAAATGGTGGATAAGAATGAGGTTAGCCACCCAGCTACCTAGCTACCTGCTTATGATTTGCCTTGGCTTATATTAAGCACACCCGCCCACCCACTCACCCACCCACAACGCATCTATTTACATACCATAAGTAGTTGTAATGGGCTACTGGTGTGGCTGTTTTGAGCCCCAGTGCGACAAAGTGTTGGCAATGAAGCTGGTAGCTGGTATCTGGTTAGCTGACAACTGACAGCTGCTAGCTGGTTAGCTGACAGCGTCCTTGATGCAAGGATAGAGACAGACAGAGTTGTCTATAGCCAACGAGTGGCCATAGAAAAGATGAGCTAGTTTTCATTATGCTCACATTTGGTCTTGGCTTACTTTTTGGGGCATCTCATGAGCTTGCATTTAATGCGCAGATTACTTGGATCACAGTAACAACTACTTACTGCTATTTTTAGATGTGTGCTGGGCTTTGTGAGTGAAATATGTAGATGCTTTAGACAAAAATAAAACACATGATGAATACACGTGGATTACTTCATGCATATAAAGGACTTGATCTGAATGCTGTCAACTTTTTGAATGTGTAATTATAGAGCTTTATGAAAACTAAGACGCTTAAATGATTTTATTTAATAAAAACAGTAGTAAGATTTTGATTAAACCTTTGATTTGTATATATTATCTGCATTATGTTTTATGTCACTCAAATTCCTTTAAGAAGTCAATGACGTTTATACGCTCGGTTTATTGCCTCTAACTTTCACCCATGTTCACTACCAAATGATAATAAAGTTCTCACAAACAGCAAAAGCTGACAGCAACAACATTAATACAAAAAACTTTTTGCACATTAGATTGCAAATATTGGAAAAATTTGCTCATCAAAAGTTTAGTTTGATTTTAGTTAGCTGGCTTCCATATGGCGCCCGAGGCTATTTAATGCGGCTTGTAGAAATTATGTTGTACATGAAAGTTGTTCATTTTTATGCAAAATATCATTTCAAAATATTCAAACATAGCAGCTGTTGGCCTGCTGTGGCCCTTAACTTTTCGTTGATATTAAACTGAAATTAATCTTGCTCAAAAGTTTCTGGTCGGCATTTTAATTAGTTATGCGCCAATTGTAAATTTGTGGGGCTTTGCAGCTTTCTCCAGCTGTTAAGTTAATGATTTTTACAACAGAATAATATATAGTATGTATAAAGCAATTTCAATCAAAGGCAGAATATTATTATCATTTTGCGATTTGTGTTTAACTTGAATCCAATTTAAAAAAGCACTTAAAGTATTGATGAATGAAGCCAATTTGCAAAATTTACTCAAACAGCTTAGTTGAACAGTTAGTGAAAGGATAACACAATTTTATAGCCAAGCACTCAGTGCAATGTGCGGCTGAAAAACAACAAATATTTTCTACAGTCAAGCCAAATACGAGCAGGAAACAAATCAAATCAAATGCAGACATTCTCAAGGAGCAGCAGTAGGATGCTCTTACAACAACAATACAAATAACAAAAGCAAATTAATAGAAAACAATAACAATTCCCTTTATTATTATTACTGCAGTGAGACTGGGTACAAAACAGACAGCAGAACCAAAACAGTTTCAAGTGCCCAAGTTTTTGTGTGTGCTTTATTTTACTTTTATTTCGCTGTGTCTGGCATCAAGTGTTTGTGTGCGAGTTTGTTTGTGTTTGTGTGTGTGCTTGTAATTTACACAACAAAATGCAAGTAAAACACAAAACTCTTGTTCAATGCGACGTCCTTGCCTAAAAGTATGCCACACTTCGACGCCTTCTCTGGGGACTTTTGTTTTGTTGTGTTTTTTTTTTTTTGTATTCTTTTGGGAAGGCAAAGAGGCTTGTTCTAACAAATGGCTGTGCATACAACAAGTATATTTCTTTTTATATAAACTTGCTACAAACAACACAACACATCGCTCACAAAGTGCTAGGGTAAAAGCTCAAGAAATCAGGCCAAAAATACTAAAATCTAAGAAGAAAAACAAGAAACAAGCGCGGCAATGCATTGCGTTTATCACAGCTAACTTTCTTCAGGTGTAGGTCCGGATGGTTGTGTGTGTGTGTGTGTGTGTGTGTGGCGTGTTTCTGAACGTGCATTGCATGTCGAATGTTTGGTAAAAACAGCCAACAGCCAGCAACTTTATCTAAAGTACAACTTTTTACCACTCTCCTGCTTCCACTTCACAACTTATTCTTCTATCTGCAGCGCACACCAAAGCGATTTCCTCTCTTTTTGCCTGATTTGTTACCATGCACTGTGGTGAGGGCGCACTCACACACACACACACACACACACACAGTGAATTTGCTACCGGTAAATTTGGTGTTGTTTTGGGAAGTTTTTACCCGTTTTAAACTGAAAATGAAACTGTTGTTGTTTATATTACGTATACGTTGTAGTTTCCTTTTACAATCTGCTGAGCTCCGTCTCTCCCACCTCGCTTCCCACCTTATATTTGCAACATGTGCCAATGATTTTTAATGCGATTTAAGAATATCGCAAAAACAGAAATAGCTTGTTTTACTTTTTTTTTTTTTGGAATTCCTGTCGAGTAGCTTAGGTTGCAACCTTTTTTTTTTTTTGTTTTTTGAAGTGGCCAGCCCATGAAAATGTTTGTGCGAGTAAGGCTAGGAGCCTTATCATAGTGTCTATGCGTGCGTGTGACTTTATTTAATGACATTAACACAAATTGAATGTTATACACATTTAAGCCCTTCGAACCATTGCATGCGCAATTGAGTTTCTCGATTGTGCCTCGTAATGCTATGCTTTTGGCCACTTTTCTCCTAACTTATAAGCACAGTGAACAGATTCGCATTACAGCCTCAAGCCAACCGTATAAATTAGTGATTCAAAGAGTTGGGATTAAGATTATAAATTCCTTAAATATCGTAAACACATACATATATATAGATTTAAATGTCGAGTAGCTAAATTCAATGGAATGTAATTTTAAAGAGAATAAAAATGTTTTATTCTTGCTTTAATATCTGTGAATCATAAATCGTTTTATGCATTTGGCTTTTATGATGAAATTCCACTAACAGTTTCATCATCAACACACAAACACAATACTAAATGCAAACTCGTAAATTCCTTGCACACAAAATGAACAATAGCAACAACAACAACAATAACAGCAACATGAAAACACAAACTCCTTACCATTTCATTGCCAAAGTGCAGCAGAGAGGTCTCTGGCAATGTTTAGCATAAGCTCGTTTGCTTGGCCTATTTCAATAATGATAAAAGCAAAATGTTTTCGTGCCCGTGCCCAATGCTTGTGCCAATGTGCAGCAATTGCAAACTATTCGCCATAAAATGCCGCGCTTATATAAATATTTAAACTAAGGCATTGGCACGAAAAGCATTTGGCTAAGACTCTCATTCTCTCTCTCTCTCTCTCTCTGTTTTTTATAATAGCAGTAGTTTTGGAAATGGAAAATAAAAGCTTTGCCATCTGGCAAACGGGGCCATGATGAAAGTCTTACTCCTATCTATCTCTATCTCTTTCTCTCTATTTCTATTTAAGACCCTCTTCTCTGCATATTGCATAAAGGCGAGCAGCTCGCGAATCTAGCTGATGTCGAGATGTGAATGCGTCTGAATGGCTGAGAGAGCGAGTGAATAAGTGAGTGATGGACTCGATGTGAATGTGGGTTAGCTGTCCTTGGGCCAAAAAAACGTGTATTTCAATATGCATAGAGCAAAACTACAAGTTTTGCCAGCTATAACTTCAGAGTGTATTTGACTGTAAACCTTTTGCTGTGCCTGTTTTGCCTGCAGCATTCTCTTACGACAGTCAGTCATTTGCTATATGCTTGTCTATCCCGTTTTATTTCTTTGCTGATATAGTTGGAAAGGAAAAAAAAAGCAAATAGACCCACGTATATAAGCCGAGTATCTGTCTTGCATCTTGTTGCTGTCATTTCAGGCTAATGTTCCTTCGCTCCAGTTTCCTTTTTCGTGTTCAATGTCTGGCTCTTGTCATTCCTTTAGCCATCACTCACCCATCCACAAGTTCTCGCTACGCTTTTTTTGTAGCTTTGTTTTCGTCTCAAGACTTTAGTCGTTATTCATACACACATACATTCAAGCTTGCTTAATATGGCATTCACTTAACAAGCGTCTTTTGTTGGCATTCTGTTAGGCAGTTTACATGACTTGTTGTTGTTGTTAATAAAATCAAAGACCTACAATACATAATTCAATTTATAAATACATTTATATGAATACTCGATTTAATTCTTTGTTTTCTGTCTTTCACTTGCAGCTCTTGTCAATTCGGTGAACGTCAACAATAACAATGTAAGAATCAAACAAAAACATTGATAAGTTATAAGATTAAATTTTAATTAACAAGTCAAGCTCTTATCAAAACTTGTTACAGAGCCATTTCTTTGAGTCCTTTCACATGCGTTTTACATTCGGTTTCCAAATGAATTTCAATCTGAATTAATATTTTATGTTCAATGTTAAATTTAATGACTCCATTCATTCAAGAGAGTACAAATGTACTTTTGCCTTTCGAGCAAAAAAGAGAAATAAATAATAACAAAGTGCTGGGATTATGATTATGTATATTATGGGTTATTTTCAATGCTTAAAAATGTGTAGCACATGCATTATGCTATGTATCCGCTTTTTCAGAGCAATGAAACATTGTCATACGCATCTTTCTCTGTATTGTATTTATGTACATACAAAGAGAAGCTAATTTGAACGCCTATCCGCAGCATGATTGCAGGAATTGCTAAAGCGGCTTAGCAAGATTCACGCCTGCTTCCCATATCCCATCTCCGCCCGCCCGTGCAAAAGATAAGCGGCTTATGCTGTTCGCTTGAAGTGCCAACGAGCTGTGACTCATAAATACACCACAACAACTGAAACCACCACTGAAAGCGATTCCAAAGTGAGGGAGAGACAGAAAGGAAGCGAGGCTTAAGGCAAATTCTCCGTTTTAGGCACAAAAATGCCTAACGGAATGCTATCAATAATAAAATTCCTTCGCTTTTTCTTTTCTTACTTTTTTTCTCACTTTGCCACGCTAAGAGCTTTCGGGCATCAACTGGCAAGAGGAGTTTGTTTCTCCTTTTACTAAAATGCACTAAGCAGCTGCTTCCATTATAAAAGTAAACCTGCAACAGACTCGACTGGTGGCTGCAATTAAAAACTCTTAATTGTTTATTAATGCGCACTTCTAGCGAAAGCGGCGTGAAAAAATAAATTAATTTGCTGCTGTTTTAAATATGGCGCAGACGATTTAACATGTCACGCTTGCCTGACAACAGCATTTGCAGTGTCTGACTCTGATAAAAATAAGCCCCCCTTTTTTTTTTTCTGAGTTTTGGGGCGCGGTACGTGAGACTTTGCCTAATCGCTGCGCTGGGTGGGAGTCCCCCTCAGTCTTGATTCTCTCTCTTTGATTTATGCGCTCTGCACTTGTTCTTGTTGAGGGCAACGCTGATGCTGCTGTTGTTGCGCATCCAATTTTTAATTGCATGCTGGATTTTGAGTTTTGAAGTTTTTCACACTAAGTTTGTGTTTCCTGCATTAACACAAAAATACAAATATAATGTATATAAATAAAACGTAGCACGAACAGCATGCATGTAGTGTGATGATTAATGAGACAATTTTTATGATGACGCACAGTGGATAAACAAGCGATTTTTTTTTATTGTCGGATGAATACTTGAAACTATACAAAAGCTAAAAAATGAGAGACATAAAATCTTAAAGAATTTGTGTGGCATGTCTATTTTAATTTTACATTTTATGCTTTTTTTTATTGCTTAAAAAATGTGAAACAGTAAAACGAATGTCTATTTTATTAAGCAATGATTTGAAGAAGAGTTAACAATTTTTATTTTAATAGATATAATAGTTCAAAACATTTTTCTTATAAACTTGTTATTATTCTCATTAAATATCTGACCACTGTGCAAAGTATTCATTGTTGCTGTGAGGACTATTTGCGTTGTTGCAAGCGCGTGAATAACATGAATTGCGTTATGAAAAATGCATAACAGACATGACATTGGGTATTTGGGGATGTCTGGATGGGGGAAAAGTGTAGAGGGAAGGAATTGATGTGGGACTGTTGCAATCATTACAGAGCTGAGCGATAAGCGACGTTGCATGCGGTGACACAACTGACGATTGCAATATGACTTCTGCTGCTGCTGCTGCTGCAATGTGCCATGTTCTTTCAATCTGCAGATGCTGGATGTGCGTGCGTTGTGGTGTGGTGTGGTGTTTGTGATGCGGTTGACAAGCACGCGAATTGATGTGCCACTTGGGTGAAGTGCTGTTGACTTTGAGGGATTTATGTGTTCACTGCTGACAAGCTGCCAAAAATTAGCTGGCACGCAAATGCGATGAAAACAGAGCAGAGACGAGTTATACGAGAATACAACAGAAAAAACTCCTGCCCTTATCCGAAAGTTAACTAACTGGAGTCTCGTTTAGACTTCAGGTCCGGACGGCATAATTAGCTGTGGATCGCAAAACTTTTGTTTAGCTGCTGGGCAACAACACAGAAAACACAAGCTTAGCTGACTCAGCAGCTGTGTTGACTCTAAATATTATTGTTGTTGCTGTTGTTGTTGTTGTCAGCCAACTGCATGCATAAACTAAAACTCAAATTTGCACACAAAATCCCAAAATGTCAGTGACCAAAAAACAAGCAAGTGTGGGAAGTGGAAGTGAGGAGTTGTGGTGAATGTGGTGTAGCAGTATTAGACAGCAGTGTTCTGTTTTGCCGTAGAGACAGAGTCCGTGCAACATGAGAAGCAGCTGCTGCAACATAAGCAGCTATACAACTGCCTCGCTCGACGCTCATTATTCAAATGTCTGTTGGCAAAACTGGTACTATTTCTCTCTCCTTATCTCTCTCTGTCTGTGTCTCTATTTCATTCATATAGTATGATTATTTTATACATTACATTTCCCAAAGTTATTAACGGATTCGGGACACAAGCCACATAACACGAACAGTATATGTTTTTACTGCATTAAATTATGATTCCTTTGTTTTATCCAAGATACAAATTAACTGTATAACGAGCAACAAATAAGTTTTAATCATTTATTTATTCTTTTGTAATTTTAAATACATAAATTTTTCTGGATTCATAGCCGCATTTGGACGTATCCGGAATCGACAGCATAATTTCAAGGTAATGCATTCAGGCCATGGTGGACATTGTATCTTAATAGTATCAACTGACACTGCAAAAAGACTTATTAAAGCGATGACAAAAAGACTTGAACTTAGCTTCATTGCAGCTAAAAGACTGATATTTTTGTTTAAAAAGCGTGTTAAACTCGTGGCAAAAAACGTTTGGTTCCAGAAACCCTAACTAAGTAAATTGTCACATAAAATGCTGATTATATTCGCTTTGTAAAGTTTTGCAACAAAACCGTGTTGACATGGCAAATCTTCCGCTATTTCTCTGTAGCTCTCTCTCTCTCTCTCTTTATCTCTCTCTGTCTGTGTCTCTATTTTATTCATATAGTATGATTATTTTATACATTACATTTCCCAAAGTTATTAACGGATTCGGGACACAAGCCACATAACACGAACAGTATATGTTTTTACTGCATTAAATTATGATTCCTTTGTTTTATCCAAGATACAAATTAACTGTATAACGAGCAACAAATAAGTTTTAATCAAGTCAAGTCAAGTTTGTTTATTGATATTTATTCTTTTATAATTTGTTATACATTTACAATTTTTCTGGATTCTTAGCCGCTTTTGGACGTATGCGTGCTCCTGTTCTTTGACAGCATAATTTCAAGGTACTACAATTAGGCCATGGTGGACAATGTATCTTAATAGTATCAACTGACACTGCAAAAAGACTTATTAAAGCAATGACAAAAAGACTTGAACTTAGCTTCATTGCAGCTAAAAGACTGATATGGATACGAATAGTTTTAGTTATTTGTGTTTAAAAAGCGTGTTAAATTCGTGGCAAAAAACGTTTAGTTCCAGAAACCCTAACTAAGTTAATTGTCACATAAAATGCTGATTATATTCGCTTTGTAAAGTTTTGCAACAAAACCGTGTTGACATGGCAAATTTTCCTCTCATAGGCATACAAAAAAATGCTTTGATCTCGAAGGGCATGCAATATCATTCTGTAATGAAAATGACACAAAGGGATAGGGCCAGTGTCTCACTGGAAAAACTACAAACACAGGGGTAAAGCACTGGATATAAAGAGTGTTTACAACAAAGTCAAACGTTTGATCTGGCCCCAGGCAATTGTCACGCATGTTGACGAACCTGAAATCATACTGGGACTAATTAGCGACTCTCAGGGTTGACGGGGGGTAAAGGCAATGCACATGCGTTCTCAATTAGTCGGCCACGATGCAATATCTCTTGAGCATGACTGAATTGTAAATTGTGACAGCGGAACGCGGCGTTTGTTACACAAATTGCAGTTTTCAAGAAAGGCAACGTTAGCGAACGTTTCTTTCGATTTGATTGGATTTAATACGACTCCATACACACAGGCAAACAGACTCGCAATTGTGTAATTCCGCTGCTGATGCGCGGGAAGTGAAGCATTCAAGTTCCTGTTTTGCTTGATTCCGTTTGAGCACCAAATTTATTTTTCGCTCTTTCGAATGTTTGTTAAGCAACGTTTCTGGCTTCCCGTTGTCATCCTCGCTTGTTTACATGCCAGCTGAAGTTTCATTCTGCGGTCTGCGCTCTAATTGCGACTTGGCAATATATCAAGGTGCATAGTATAGCTAGCTAAATATGTACATATGTGCACAAGAGCATGCATAGGTATGTGTATGTGTTGGTATCTTTATTTGGAGCTTGGCTCTGTTTCCAGTTCTAGCAACCGTTTTGACATTTGCTTACGCGTTTAAGCTGACAGGTAAAATGGATTTGTTACGGCAATAGAACAAGCAAAAACTCGTTGCTCTCACCCTTTCTTCTTCTCTCTACTTCTTTGTGTGTCATTTCCGTTGGTTATGGAAACAACAAAAAGATAAATGGGAAGGATAACAACCTCTGTGATACGTAAATGGTTGTCAAGAGAAAAGATAGCTCCCCGAATTCGCTTTTACTAAAGGAGAAATTATAATTATGAAAAACGGTATACAAATAACTAGTTAATCCTCCATAAATATTAATTCAATTCTTACAAGTTTTTCCTATTTTAAAACCTCCTAAGTGCCGTTACACCGCTTAACAATGTCGATTAATGTTTGAATGCTCCCTTGTTGAATGCACATTGTTTAAGGTTTCTTCGGGCTTATAACGCCTACCAATTGCTTCAAAAGCAAATACACCAGATAAAGTAAGAGATAATAAAGTTGATTTCATGTCGATTTGAAAGCAAAACTGGCAATGAATTGCCAATTAGTGTAGTTGGCATCGAAGCTAAATGGTATTTAATATTAGAAGCGCATTGCAGTGTGAATCCAATAAAAAAAAGGCATTGCGAAACAGAGCCAGCCAGCAGTAAAAAATGGATAATAGAGTATGGAGATTAAAGATGTAGAAGAGCGGTTAGTCTTGTAGCTCAAAGGCAGATGCAGACGTGATGCTAATTGCGCTTTCAAGGCAAATCCATGTATTAAAAGCACTTTAAATGCTAAGCAGCTGGCTGTTAAGCTGGACCTTAAAGACACATTCGAATAGAGAATTTAATAATTTTCAGCTTGCAAGCATTCTAACTGGATTAATTAGTCAAACAATTTATCAAGGCCCCGACGCGGTCGAGTGGGCTCAATTAAGTTAGCAAAGGTTCACCAAGGGCTGATGGACAAAAGCTGGCTTCAAAAAAAAAAAAAAAAAAAGGTTAGCGAAAGCCATAGAGCAGGCGGAATATTCTTTAGTATGATGACTAGCTAAGAGCAGGCACAAAAGGAAAATGCGTTAAGGGGCGTGACACGAAACGACCATTCGCAATTTATTCTACAGTTTTACAAACTTTTCCTTCGGCCTAGGCCAGCTTATGTGCAGGGCTTAAGCGAACATGAAAAAGCAAAAAAAGAGTGAAGACAAAGAATAGGTTGCCTCCCGCTGGGCTGAAAACGAAGGCACTTGAAAGGCACTCAATTTTAGGACAACAAATGTTATTTTAATCAAAATTTCTCTACGCGCACGAAATTCCAATGCAATAAATATGAATTGGATAGTCCAAGAGTAAGTTTAAAGGAGAAACAAGTTATTTATTTCTATAACTTTTTACATTGGTTGGCAAGACTTAAGTGTATATAACACTTACGTATGTGTCAAAAGCCACATAAAACTTTTCCCTATAGCGTAAAGTGTGTTTGCTACTGAAAGCCCATAAAACAGCAAAATATCATAAACATAATATTAAAAGCTTTAACATTCACATTTCCGTTTTAAAGGAAATGAGCCAAATTATTTTGTGTACTTAAGTAACAATAAAAAATTTTACTTTCGCACATTATTGAAATATAGACAAGAAAACCCACTTAGAACGTGTGTGAATTGAGTACCAAAAAATGGAACGCAACCATTTTGAATAGCACAAATCAAACTCAGACGTCGTTATCAAACTGATTTGTGAATGAGCCTTAAGGTATGCAATATTTTCATGAATAAATCGTTAGACCAAAACAATCCACACAATCACAATGGCAATGTATTTTCACACAGACACAAAGCAATTAATGTTTAATGCTGCCTTTTACGGCAGATCAGGACCTGTGCAACAAACAAACGAGTCCAACTGCCACTGCTAATTGCACTCATTCACACACAACAAGCGGCAACAAAGGCGTCCCGAAGTGGCCTCTAACAACAACAACAACAACAACAACGATAATGACAACGACAGCGACAACAAGCAGCAAGAGTCGAAGAGTCGTCGCCTTGACGGTACGGAAACGGAAGCGTTAGTTGCAAGGATATGTTGCACTAGTGCACAATAGCCCACAGCCCCTTGCTCCCCCCACTTTCCTTTCATTCACCCACTCATTTACCCATTCAGCATTCACAATTCACCATTTACCATTTGTATGTCCCTTCCTCACCCGCCCTCAAATCCCCCTCGTCAACACTGTGTGCACAGCAATTATATACAATTGAAGTTTCATTGTCAGCGCTGCACATTGCAACTGAAGAGACGGAGAGCGAGAGAGAGAAAGAGAGAGGATGTCCGTTCGGATCCGTCTCCGTCTCGAACTCCGTCTGCTCATTTTGCTCGTCGTTGTCCGTTTCCGACGTAATTGTTATGCCAATTTTTAGGGGCAACGCCGACTGTGCTTGCCAAATTAAATGAAAATCAAATAAAACCCTTTCACCCAAATACATAAATGCGGTTAAACTTGCAGCGTTAAATGTTAACAGTCGATTTTGCAACTCAAACACATAAAGATATCAACGCGACTTTGCGTGCCAGCTACAGCTTCTCCCCCCTCCCTTCCCCACCTAGTCTTATCATCATGGGCTATGTCGTTTTGGCTTAGACTTACGAGATTGGGGCGCAAATTGACAATATCTCTGAAATTGCACAAATACTTACGAGCCTGTGCTCGACTTTTATTTTTTATGGCAAATTACACATCGAAATATGAGTATCTATGTTTGGTAGGGGCTGGCTGTATGTCGTCTTCGTGCAATAAAAACGTTTGGCAGAGGGTTTTATGATTGGTTATCCAGCCAAATGCGACAAAAAAGGCGCAACAAAAATGAAAAGAAACTCAAAATAAATAAAATATAAACTGCGTTATGTTTATGAGCCAATTTAAAAAAAAAAAAAAAAAAAAAAAACCCATCAGCCAACGTATAATTAAACCTTAGACGTTGGTAATAAAAATTGAAATCATTTGAGATTATTTTCACGATGATAATGGCGTAGCTGTTGAGCTTGAGAGTTTCCGCTTTAAAGTATGGTATATGCAAAAATCTGCTTTTCATTTTGTCAACTGGCGTTTTGGAATCAGCAACCTTGGCCATTCAAAGTAACAAAATGTGAATGCCCCTCGTTTAAGGCGACGGCAAAGTTTTAAAGCAATTAAAAAGTTTTTCTTTTTTATTTTGTTCTCTCTCTCTCTCTCTCTCTCTCTCAACAGTGTCATGATTATGTTTTTGACTCTATGAGGTAAATGTTTAGAGTGGGGCGCACACCTTGGGCAAGTTTTTGCAGCAGGTGATGGCAACAAATGGATGACAACATTAGAGCAAACATATACTTAAGATCATCGTAGTGTGGTGGTGGCACTTCTTGCAGCAATCATTATCATAATATGGCAGTGAGTGCCTAAAAGTATGCTTAATTTTGTGCAACTTTAGTGCCTTTAAGTTGCACAGCGGCAGCAGCAAAGACAAAACTTGGATGCGAACTTTTTTTCTCTTCTAGCCTTCAGGAAGTACCTTCTCCAACAACTTAAGCTGCATATACAAACACACACACACACACACACGAAACTCAAATGCTTATTTGAAAGCAAGCCCAAAGTGCCTTTGAGAGTGTCTCAAAAAACGGGAAATGGCAGCTGCCTCTCGTTTGCCCACGCATTTGGCGTTTATTTGCGTTTATAATGTGTGAGCTATTAAAATTTTAGAGGCTCCATTCAACACCTAACCCTCCCCCCATCACGCTCTACCATCTGTCTGCCGCACTCGAATAAAATATATCTGTATTTCAGTGGTTCATTCTTTGTTTCTGTTACTTGCGCAGAGCATAAAATGAAAATTAGCTGATTTCTTTTGCAGCAGATGCGGGTGACTCTTTGAAAGCTTCCCAGCAGCAGGCAGGCAGGCAGGCAGTAGCAGCTGCTTTCGAGCGTTGTTAACATCTTTTTAAGTGAAGCTCGCTAGCCGTATTTGCACTTTGCTTGAAATGTGTGTTGCGCAACGCATTCAAATTCATATTTGCGTGCAGTGTGCAGAAATTAACATAAAATAAACGCGAGACGTGGCTTTTTATTTGCGACGCCGCTTTGTGTTTTAATACCCTGTGCTACACACACTGAGAATTGAACACAAAGTGGGTTGATTAAAGTCTCAGTTACTAACGGTGTAATAGGAAATACAAATTTGAGTTATTGCAAACATATTTTCAACAACATAAGGTCTTAAAATCTGATTAAATCAACCACAAATAATTTGTAATTTATATTAACTTCAAAAAACGATTCCACGTATTTTGCGCATATTCTAAATACTTTTACATATAATATTAAAGCACAAACATTCTTCGTAGGAAAAGATTATATATTTCTATTGCTTCACTTCCTCAAACGTACGTACAGAATTTATTACAGAGCATCACGCAGTTTGTCTGTCAATGCGCTTTTATTATTTGCCTTTGAGCCAGATTCAGCTGCAGCTTATTTTTTATGCATATTTTATTATTTTGCCATTGCATGCGTAATTTTATTTGCTGCCGCGCCCTTTTTTCAATGTTTTTTTCGTTGAAGTAATAGTTGTTGTTGTTGTTGCTGGGTTGACTGTGCTCACTATCCGTGGCAGGTAGTACTATGAGTAGAAGTTTTATGGGCCTTGCTGTGCTTTTTTTTAAAGGTAGTAAAAAATTTATGCACGCTACAGAATGACACTCGTTGTGGTTGTCCTGCTAGTAGTTGTCCTGTTGCCGCCGCTGTGGCTGCACCTGCGGTTATTTGTGTTGTTGCTCTTAGTGTTGTTGTGATTGTTGTAGCTGTTGTTATTTTGTTGTCACGCTACCTTGGCCAGGGCTAGCGCAGTAGGCAACATGCCAAATTAAGTGCTCTCAGCTCCTGCCAGAAAACGTGTGTGATGAGGAACAGAGAGGAGAGGACAGAAAGGAGTAATAGGGGCGGCGCCTTGTGAATGCCTGCGCCAGAACGCCGCTTAAGTTGTCATGTACATTTTAATTTTCACATGTTATGACATGTTTGCAACGCCACTTTGAAGTTGCCACCACTGCAGTCTTTGCGCCACACGGCACATACCCAAATTACTTTGCCTGAGTTCATATACATATATATAGGTGTGTGTGTGTGTCTGTGTGCAAATCATTTGCAATGCAAAATACATTTTAAAGTCACTAAAAGAAATTCTAAACGTGCACTTGAGAAATAATTGAAAGATTTCCAGTCAAAACCTATCAAATTCGCCAAGGTAAGAAAGATATTCTAGACTTCGGTTTTTCTTCTTCAAAAAAATCCATAGAAACTGCAAATGCAATTAACGCTAATGACAAGCAATGAATTAAACTTGAATATCGTTTCTCTCAAACTCAAATCCCCCAAATGTATTTATTTGTTTCTGTTTTTGAATACAATTTGCGTTGAGTTTAAAGTCAAAGGCGGTCTTAGCACCAGCTTAGTTTACATTAAGGCGGCAATAGCAATATATAGCAATAAGTAGTTTTCTCAGATGATTACATAGTGTCTTTGATGGCGGTAAGCCTCCGCCATTGCTGTGCTCTGTGGTCGACTCAAGTCTTCGCTGTTTTGTTGGTTGAGTTCGAGTTTGCCTTTGGCAACGGCTGTAAGGACGCGCCAGCCAAATTGTTTGCCACAGCTGTTGATAAGTTTTTAATTAAGTTTAAGCGTATTAGCAGGCACTTTAGCTGGTTGTGCGACTTGAAAATCTATAAAAGACACAAGAACTCAGCATTACTTAAGCGCTCTTCCACCGAAATAAGAGTGGCGCTAAATTAAGTGCTTGACTTGACTTGCAAGGAGTTGTTTGACGGCCTGCTTTCAAAAACACAAAATAAATTAAATTTAGGCAGGGAACGTGTCATTCTTCCTGCTTTTTAACACACACACTTTTAATGCATTAAGCATACGCCGTGTGTAACAGTATAATGAAGCGTCGAGTATAAACGCCTAATAAAAAATTTAAAACAAGCTGAAAATTGCTTATGCTTTTTGCGTTGTCTGCCAAATTGGTGCAAATGTCTATTGATTTCTTTGAGCTCGATTTAAATTGATATTATATTTTCAATGATAGCAGTTTGGCAGACGTGCCAACGAAGGATAAAAAAATAATATATAAAAATAATATAAATGTTTATTTTTTAGAGAGCAGAAAATTTTCCTTTTTGTTGGCTGAGTGAAAGGTACAAATCCCTATGATTTGCCAATGGCCTGACTTAACATCCGTCTCAGTCTGATTGCTATTAAATAACATATAAAACATATACATACATATAAGAAATATCTTAAGAGACACACAGCCATACCGATGAAAACAAGTTCAACTGCCGGTTGCTCTTGACTGTCAAATCATTTTGTGATAAGGATATAACACACACATACAGGGAAAACATACAAGGATGTACGTGTGCATACATCCAACCGCACAAACAAACACACACATACACTTCCGTGTGCCATGTGCGTTTGTGCCTGCTTCATAACTGACAAATGAAAATGTCAAAAATGTTTGTAAGCGGCTGCCAAATGAGAAATGTCTTGTATTCGTACGAAGAGTCTACAAATTAAATTAGAATTTGTTTTCGCATTTCTAAAACGTCCTCTGTGTATATTTCGAATCCAATTTCCCATCACCACAAAGGCCAACAATACTTTTGTGTCCATTTGGAAATAAATATATTTTTTTCAGCAGTTTTAAAGAGAGCAACGTTTGAGTGCGTTTGGGAACAGTAATTACGAATAAAATATTGATGGTCAATATACAAGGAATTTATTTTTATTTTATTGTGAAATACTTTTTAAGCTCAACATTTATTTCTTTTGTCAAATTGTTTCTGACAAATGGATTGATAATCACATTTATTCTAAAAATATCTAAGAATACTTGTTCCAAAACGGATACAGACACATAAATAATAAATCATTTAATAACAATAAAAGTGAAATTATTAAAAGCATTGAAAGATCTTTGAATAGCAATTATTCTCCGATTACAAATCTTTCAAAGTGGTTTCTTTTAATTACTGTGGATAGGCAAAGTGTTATGATACCTCATTAATTATACAGTTCATGGATATTTCACAACGTTGGCAACAATAAATAAACCTAACCACGTCTACCTGACGAATCTCAGCTACAATTACAAGCTAAGCGCTAAGCACTTGGATAAGAGGCCAAAGCCAAAGACAGCTGTGCGTTATAGTAAAGACTAGACATGGCCAAGATTAATGCCTGGTTATTAATAACGCCGAAAATACCAGGTTAAGTTCAGGTAGAAGAATCAAGGACAACATCGAGCCTGATGCTGCTGCCATGGCAAAAGCAAATCAAGTCAATTTGTTAGACAACAAAATGATGGCATTTTCGTATAGTATCCAAGTATCCATTACGCATTTGCATTGGCGTCAGCCGTCTCTTATCCACAAAACAAATGAAATGTGAGTTTGTCAGTCAGTCAGTCAGCCAGTCAGCCAGTCTGATGGTCACTTAGTTGGTAAGTTACACTCGTTGTGGGTGGAAGCTAATGAGGCGCGCTGTTAGCTGAAATCTTTTTGTCGGTCGGTCTTGTCCATTTGTCTCTTTCGCTTATCCACCAGATCGAATTACACAATTGCTGTGGCATCAAGCTTAGCTGAGAATGAAGCTTGTTCTCGGTCGACTAGGCTGCTTGCACTTGGCTCAATTTCAGCGTTATTTATATATTATTTACCCAAAGTGGCTACAGTGCAATATGTTGCATGATTTATAGCTGCCATCTTCATTCAATGGTTGTCCGTGCTTATTTACATTTTGGTTTACTTTGTTGCCCTGCTGTCATTTGCTTTGTTCATTGTCTTTAGGCATTTTAATGCAAATTGATTAATTTGGACAAATATAAATCTCAGCTGGCTGTTGGACAAGGTTATTTAATGTTCAGTCCTTCAGCTGTGCCACACACACAACATTCACATTAACTTTGTTTCAAATCATATAATGAACAAGTAATCAGCACAATGAGTAATAATAAACCCAGAATTTACAGCTTTGTATGATTGTAAGTGTTTGTATCTTTTATCCTCTCCATCAGTTCACAAAACAAGAAGTGCAATTAATTGTAGCAAATTACATGAAGTTGGTTAATTTTACAGCTACGATTTTATTTTCATTTGCATTTTATTTGCAAAACAAACTCAGCCGATACCGAAGGTAAAGAGTATATTGGGTTTGTGCAATGTCCGTCAGGGTGTCTTTTCGTCTATATGAACGCAACTTTTTTCGACACCCTTCAAGCTGGAGACTTGTTTCTTTGGAAATATCTTTTTCTATGGAAGGGACACATAAAGCGTCAAGGTTGAAGTTCTAGGTCAACTGATTGGCTGGGAAATCGATAAGTTCGATAACTGAAAATCGATAAATCCACATAACTCCCACATTCTTAAGACTAGAGATACCAAATTTGGTAAGGAGATAGCTACTGGCATCCCTCAAAAAACTGCATTCAAAATGTTAAAGCCACGTTAACCCATTTTCCGAAAGCTTATGTCTTTCACAGCTTTTGTGCTAGAGCCACCAAATTTGGTGCCCAGAGTTACGTCCCCAAAAGTCAAAACAAAGAATTTGTTGGCAATATAACTGGTGACATTCCCGAAAGATCTGCATCAGCCAATCCTTGAACACGGCGCACACCCAACCCTGCGCTTTCCATACAACCTTTGGAATCAGGCCTCTTGCTACCCGTTTTGAAACAGGTATCGAGTATACCGTAGTCGGCTGCGTCCGACTGAAACGTTTCCACTTGTTTTTCATTTCACTTTCAAGTTGAAATCGATTTCAGAGAATGAGCGAAATGAAAGTACATTTATAATCAGGTTGAGGCGTTGATATATTTCCCAACTGCCTGAAAAAAGTTATTAAAAAATAAATCACCTGAAATAAAGTACGTTAATTCACGTGCGTACATACATTTATACATGTGTTGTGACACGTAAAAAATTTAATTATTCGAAAATTATATGTGTTTACATATAAACAGCTTTATGTGCTCATGAGGCATGGATTTCCTATCAAATACACATTTGGTAAAAACAGTATCATATGGAAATTTAATAGATTTCAATCAGATGGCAAACAATATTGCTGGCACCGGCCTGGTGAATCCATCCAACGACACCACGTTAAGCAGACGGTAAAACATGGCGGAGGCAATATAATGGTTTGGAGCTGTTTCACTTGGTGGAGCCATGGACCAATGCATAAAATAGAAGGGATAATGAACAAAGAGCCATATCTAGACATATTAAAGGAACATCTTCCCGATTTTATTGATCGCTGTGCTAACAACGAAGCTGAAATCGTATTTCAGCAGGATGGAAACCCGAAGCACACTGCAAAAGTCCTGCAGAAATGGCTAGCGGACCAAAATTTTCAGTTGATGAAGTGCCCGGCTCAAAGCCCTGACCTTAACCCAATTGAAAATTTGTGGTCAATACTCGTAGTCAAAAGACGATTGGGCCAATATCAATCAGCTCCATCAAGCCTTGAAAATTTATGGAAAAGGGTGGTTGAAGAGTGGCGCCTTATACCCAAAGAAATCTTAGAAAACCTGGTGGAAAGTATGCCAAAACGTGTGGAAAGCGTCATAAGAAATAAAGGCTTATGGATCAAGTACTAATATTATAATAAAATAAAATTCAACATTCTTGCTTACAGATAAACAAATGAAAAACTCAAAAGTGCATAAATGAGTTAATGATAATGCGCACCTCTTCGTTGATTTTTTCTTGTTAATGTATAGTAAATTAGGTATGGAATAAAGAGTATAAACATTTTCTCCTAATGCCTTACTGCATTGAAAAATGTGAAATATGCAAACATGTACTCACTTTTGCTCCCCACTGGTTGGAAAACCACCTGAAATAAAATAATAAAAAAATTATTATTATAAACAATGAGCAACACAAAAAAATAGATAACAATTTTTTTATTATAACACAAAAATGTTTAAACACAAAAATAAAAATATTCACTTATATATAACTTGAAATTGATCTAGCTCTATATTGAAAATAAATTCAACTAGTAATTTATTTTGTTTGCTTTCATTTACTTGCAGTAAACGTGGAAAAAGCAGCAACGAAAGCAAAACCCAGAGCAAACAACAAAAATCTCTACACGTGTCGCATACACAATGCCAAGTATGCGGCAAGCAATCGACGCAAGCAACAGCATCAGCCGCAGTGACAGCAACAACAGCAACAAGAGCAACAAATGAATTGCGTTATAATTTCATTAAGGACAAAAAACCTTTTCATCCAACGACAAAAAACAACATCGTCGTGTACGTGAGGGACTAGCAGAAAAAGAAAAGAAAAAATGAAAGCAAGAAAACGAATAGGCGCAAAGTTGAAAAGAGTCGAGTAAAACCAAGTAAAAGTTGAGTAAGTACCGCAAGAAGCCACGCGAGGCGACAATAACAAAAGCATTGCCTACTTACGAGCGCTGTCAAGCAAAAATCAAGCGACTGGCATTTTTATGAAATTAATACAAAAGACGTCGTGAAGACGAGGACGACAATAAGATCAGGAGGAAGGAGAGCATCAGCAATGACAGCATCAACTACGTGGACACAATGATGAGCACTCTTGCTCACCCATTCATACTCATATTGTGGATAATAATGGCCGCCCAGCATCGGGCGTGGAAGCGCTTTTATTGCCTGACACTTGAGTAGGCAACGGGGCGACGTGATTCCAAGTTGCCAAGTCGAGAAAGACTAGACTACAAAGCTAGACGAGATCTGCTCTGCTCTGCCCTGCGCTAGATGTCGCTAATGATATTTGCGTGACGCGGAAGTGGAGCTCTAAAAACGTCACCTTCATTTACTAATTTGACATGCAAACGTGACCAAGTGTCGCATATAAAAATAAAATCTTAATAAAAAAAAAAACGTAAGAGAATAAGAATAGATAGAAGAAGAAAGAAACATCATGATGCCACCACGCCCATTCAAATTGCTGCTGCATTTTGTGCTGCTGCTTCAGTGCATCTTCGCCTGCCCGCCCGAAGTGTGTGTGTGCAAATGGAAGGGTGGCAAGCAGACAGTCGAATGCGGCGGACAGCAGCTCTCGAGTCTGCCCGAGGGCATGGATCCGGGCACACAGGTGCTCAACTTCAGTGGCAATGGCTTGCAAGTGCTGCAGAGCGAAAGATTTTTGCGCATGGATTTGCTCAATCTGCAGAAGATCTATTTGTCACGCAATCAACTGATACGCATACACGAGAAGGCTTTTCGTGGCCTCACGAATCTCGTTGAGCTGGACCTGAGTGAGAATGCGCTGCAGCATGTGCCGAGTGAGACTTTTCAGGATTATAGCTCACTGATGCGCCTCAGTCTCAGTGGCAATCCCATACGTGAACTGAAGACTTCTGCATTTAGGCATTTATCCTTTTTGACCACCTTGGAACTGTCCAACTGTCAAGTGGAACGCATTGAGAACGAGGCATTTGTGGGCATGGATAATCTGGAATGGTTGCGTCTCGATGGCAATCGTATAGCTTTCATCCAAGGCTCTCACATCCTGCCCAAATCTCTTCATGGCATTAGTTTGCACAGCAATCGCTGGAATTGTGATTGTCGTCTGCTGGATATCTATAGCTGGCTGGTTAGCCACAATACACCACTGACGGAGGAGCCCAAATGCATGGAGCCGGCTAGACTGAAGGGTCAGGTGATCAAGGGACTTCAGCGACAACAGCTCGCCTGTCTGCCCGAGGTCAGTCCACAGTCCAGTTACACGGAAGTCAGCGAGGGTCGCAATATGTCCATCACATGCTTGGTTCGTGCCATACCCGAGCCGAAGGTGCTGTGGCTCTTCAATGGCCAGGTGATGAGCAACGATAGTTTATTGGATAATCTACACATGTTCTACTATATCGATGAGAGTGGCGGCAGTGGAGCCGAGGAGAAACGCAGCGAGATATTCATCTATAATGTGGGTGCCGAGGATAATGGCACCTTTTCGTGTGTGGGTCAAAACATAGCTGGCACCACTTTTAGCAATTATACGCTGCGTGTTATTATCAAGGAGCCGCCAGTAGTGAACGAGGTTTCTTTTCCACGCGACTACATGAACTATATTGTGGCCAGCAGCGCTGGTGGTGGAATTATCTTTGCCGTCCTACTCTGCACCATTGTGGTCAAGTGCAAGCGAAGCAGCAACAACAATGAGCCAGCAAAACGCAAGAAATGCGATCAGGTCACAAGCATTGCGGGTGCGACTGATTCAACGAATGGCAGTAGTCAGGACAACGGCATGATGAAGTGCGCCTCAATACTCAATGATGGCAACGATAGCTTAAATGGTGGAGCAGGATTGCTTCTCAGCGATAATCTAACGCCAAGCAAGGCATCAAATGGTGCTGCAGGCGGCAACGTTGGCGTTGGTACTGCTGGCGGACTCATTCTTGGTGGCCAGATGAAACAGAATCTCTTGTTGTATGCCACGCCGACCACACAACACCAACAGCACCAACAACACCAACAGCAGCATCAACAGCATCAGCAACATCAACAGCACAGCAGCAGCAGCAACAGTTGCAGCTAAATGTGAATATGATGAATGCTGCTGCTGCTGCAGCCGGCTCACCTCCGCTGCTGCTAAGCAATGGCTTAACTGCCGCCTACTGTTCACCACCCGCTTCGCTGCGTAACTATGCCGAAAAGAATCCGGACCTGGTCAACGATGCGGAGAGCGTCAAACACAAACTGAAGACGGCCGTCTCGCTGGACGGGACTGCGGATTACGAGACGGCCAGCGATTGTGGTCAGTATGAGGGCTGCTATCAGCTAACCGCGGCCACGCCCCACAGCATGATGGGCATGGGTTCGCGGTTTGCGGCAGCAATGACCACACTGCCGCGTGGCATGCAGCTCAAATCGGTGCTTAGCTCTGGGTCAGCAGCAACATCACCGCATCAGGTCGATGTGCATTTGAATCCCGTTTGCTTTTTGGGACAGGATGGCTATGCTTATGATTATAGCAGTGCGCATCTGGTGCAGCAAGTGGCAGCAGCAGCGCCACAGCAGCAACAACAGCAGCAGCAACAAAACTTTTATCGCACGCTACCACACAACCGTGCACACAAGCAACACCAGCAACAACAACAGTTGCAGCAACACCAACAACAGCAACAGCAACAATTTGCCCAAAACGCAAGTTTGCGTTATAGCCTTGAGGCAGAGTTTGTGCAGCGAGCACCTCCGCTTGGCTATGAGAAGTATCAGCTGCCGAATGTGCGCTTCACCGCCGAGGGTTACCCACAGCAACAGCAACAGCAACAACAGTTGCAGCTGCAGCAGCAATTTCCATCGCCGCCCGAGGGTTATAAGAGTAGTGATTTGTCGCTACCAACGTTCCAGCAATGGCCCAGTTGCCTGCCCGGTTATCATGCGCAACCAATGCGCTTTGGCATCAGTCAATCGCCCTCGCAAGCAATGGCAGCAGCAGCAGCGGTAACAGCAACACCTGCACCAACGCTGGAAGAGAGTTGCAGTAGCAATAATCATGCAACCATACCCGAGCTGGATGAGAGCGAAACATCGCCCAGTGGCTCAAATGCAGCCATGGCGGATGGAGAGACGAAAGCAGCGTCGCAGGCGGAGTCAGCGGATACAGCAAAGCTGAAGCAGCTGAATGGTCCGCTTGCAGATAGTCCGGATGAGGGTTATGTGGGCGATGGCCAGGAAACGAGCGATATTTGACAGCGCGGTGGCGCCGATGGTCAGGATGCTGCCTTAGATGATTCAGTGGCTCTGTAAATAGGCGCACACTGATGACACCTCACCCCCCTTCCCTACACACACTCAACCTCTTACTTGTCATAAAAAGATTTAGTTTGTCGTCGCTTCCGTATCCGTATTGGCATCCCTTTGTTGCAGTTGCCCAAACAACAAAACAGAAATAGAAGTAAACCACAAAAGAGCTAGGCCCACAAAACTTAGCTTTAAGGTAGTTAAAGCGTACCGATTTTTCTATACCCTTGCAGATGATTCTCTACATTTGGCGGAGTTTGATTGAAAGATTCAAGTTTAAGTTATTCCTGAATATAAGTTTTTTTTTTTTATACAAATTGTAAATAGATGTTGAAACGAACATTTTTTTATTTCTCTTCAAGCCTTATCGAAATTAACATATTTTCTATTTATCATATTTTATCTTTAAATCAAAATTCCAATCTCGCTTGTTTACAAATTGAAATGGAAATCGTATGACATTGCAACTTTTTTGTGACCCCTTTGGTCATGTGAAAAAATTTGGAGCCAGCAAAGTTTTTGACAAAGTTTGCTGACCCACACTGCAAGGGTATAAAGAATAAGAAAGAACAAAAATGTTAGATAAAAGGGCAGAGGCGGCCTAACCTAATAAAGCCGAAAAACAAAGACGCGACGCTCAACAAAGGGCTCCTGGCCCTGGCACTCTGACTTCAGTTTTACCAGTTGTTATTGTGTTGTGTTTTCAGGACAGACTCCTTTAACTTCTCTTTCTTCGCCTTCGTCTGCGTCTTCTATATCATCAT
This sequence comes from Scaptomyza montana, assembly GCA_018904305.1. NCBI lineage: Eukaryota > Metazoa > Arthropoda > Insecta > Diptera > Drosophilidae > Scaptomyza > Scaptomyza montana. Next base: position 1,834,307 of record JAEIGR010000027.1, read on the forward strand.
TGCCCATGCAGTCGTGCCTATGCGTGCCTCGAGTGGCAAGCTGCTAGCATTTTATTTCCGTTGATGTAATTGAAAAAGTTTTTCATTTAATATAAACTTTTCAGCGTTTTTTTGCCCGGCCTCTCTCAAGCCATAAAAAAAGGGACACAGAAGAAAGCAACAAAAGCTAAATAAATGCCAGACCTATGCCTACAATTGTTTGAATGTGTAGCTCAGTATGTATGTATGTGTGAGTGTGTGTTTGTGGGTTTGTTTGTTTGCTTAGCGATTGAGTTGCTTTTGGCATCGTTGTTAGCTGACAATGGACTCGCCTGTACCCACATACTACCCACAGCACAGCCAACCCTTGGCGCACTTCAGTTTGAAGTGTCTCATGTGTTTTGTTGCCATGGCGACACCTGCTCGCTGACACAAAGGATTTCGAGCCGGATCGAACTGGGAATGGGCACAAGTGGCCTACACGCTGGTGCTGTTGAATCTAAGTTAGTAGGGAAGAAGGCAGGACGAGTGAGAATGTTGCAGCTGCGCCAAGTTGCATTTAAATAATTTATTTTGTGTTTGTTTTGTACAAAAAGTAAAGACTTTGACACAATTTGTTCTACTTACTCTTTTGTCAAACTATGTTTGAGGCAGCCTTCAGAAAAAGCAAAAAAAAAAACAAGAAAAATTTTCTTGTGTACAGACACACTCTTATATCAATTTGAAGTGTCGCTCTAGTACACATAGCACAGGTGTTTCCGGGTAACAAAAATAACAGTAGATATCGTAAATAAGTAGCCGTAAAATAGAAATACAAATTTAAGAGCAAACTGCTTAATTTTAAATAAATAACATTATATTTAAGCAATGTATATTGAAATTTAGTTATAGCTAAAAGTTGGAAAAGGCAAATCGAATGGTTCACAACTATTAAATTGTAAAACATTTTAAACAATTCTTCCCAATTTCTGAAAATATTTTATTATTTAGAAGATAAACAAAAATTTTATAAACTTTTAAACCTATTTTCGCCTTATTCTGATATAGTTGATTATTTAAAAAATAGGTTTCAGAATGTTTATAAAATGACAAATTATTTAAAAGTAAAAATTTTTAATATTATTTTTAAGGAATTTTATAAAACTTAGTTTTCTCCTCACAATTTCAAAGATTTTCTATGTAAATATGATTGTTCAAGAACGAAAACTTAAAACGATGAAGGTGAAAAGTTGAGTAAAAGAATGGCAAAATTTCAATTGTTGTAAGAACTTAAACAGAGTAGCAATAGACATTAATAATAAGTTATAAAAAAAAAAAAAAAAAAAAACAGTTGCAGAATGCAGAAGCAATCATTGAAGTTCACAACTGAATATTGTAAATTGGTTATAGTTATAGTAAATCATTAGCTGTAAAAAAAAACACACACACACACACTTACACAATTGCGTATGTAGCAAATTATTTAGTTTTAATTTCACCAAGTGAGTTAGTTGGCAAAATGCACCGAAAATTGAAAAAAAAAAAAAAACCAAAATTAAAACCCTTTACTGAAAAGCAAAAACAAGAAAACAAAGAAAACGCATTTTAGCATAGCAAATGAGAAACTGAATCTAATATATATATACAAACAAACAACAACAAATATCCAAAACAAAGAATTCGCTGGCAGGCATATGCGAAAATACATTTTAAAAATACACGCATAATTTACAAAAGAAAAAAAATATGTTTTAGCTGTATAAATGAAATTTACAATTAAGTTAGAGTTAGGTAATGAAAACCGTTTATGAATAAATAAATATGAAACGCCATTAAAGGCAACAAAACATTTAAGCAACAATGAGCATTAATATTTGAGAGAGAGAACACAGTGAAACAAAATACACACAAAATTAAGCTATAAATTTAATACCTAAGTTACATAAAATAATTAATAAATTTAACAAAAACCAAAGCAAACTGTATAAAGCATAAGATAAAATGAAACCAAAATAAAAACGCATTAAACTGAAGAATTTAATAAATATTAATTTATACATTTTTGTTTCGAACGGCAAAAATTTATGTTAATGAGTCCGATCGAGTATTCATTACAAAATCGAAGCTGCAGCATTTTTTTTTTACTTCGAGTACTTTAAACGCAGACAGAAAAATGTATGAAAAAAAGAGTATGTTAATGGCGCTTGACGGAGCAAATGCAAATGCATTTTCAAGTAGTCGGGGCGCATCAAATTAAATTCACCACTGAAGTGTTCGAAGAAGCAAAGTGATTAAAGATATCAGAAAGAGCACAAGAAAGGAAATACCAAAAAATAAATTGTTAGAAAACGAAATTAAATTTTAGTCGCAGGACAATAAAAACATTGACAACGGGTTCGCAGAATAGGGGATTTGTAGCAGGTTAAGTCTGTTACTCAGCCGGAACACTGTTCAGATTGCAATACTGAGTCAATTGCATATATTGTAGCATGGAAACCGCTAGAGATACTCCATTGCAAAAGAAGGTTAACTATGCAAGATTACAAGCTTGTACATCTAAAGGAACATACCGAATTTATAAGCTCCAAGATAACTTCAATAATGCATTACATTGTAAAACGCAATTAAAATATACTATAAAGCGCAAATCAAAAATGCGCATATAAATTGATAGAGGCTAGCAAAGAGAATCTCTTAGTTGCACTGGAGGTAGTGGTAAGCAAAGTATGTGAAGGGATGCTTGCACAGATACGTGTGGATCACGCATACGCAGCAGCGTCTGCCAAAAAGTGCAGATAAAAGCAAGGCCAGAAGCAACTGCTGGAACTACTGCTTGCCTCAAAGCAAAGGAGCAAAACGGAGAGAGAGAGTGTCGAGGCTGACGCATTATACGTTTCACTGCGCAATAATCCCATTAAAGGGCACTCGTGCGGTGAAGGGGGAGGTAAAAAGGCAACTGGGGTAGAGCTCAACTGGGTCAGTTAATGCAGCTCGACCTGTCTGACATTTATGAGCATAGAGCTGCACAAAAGCAGCAGAGGAAGCAGCATAAGCAGGAGCAGCAACGACAAACTTGAACGGCATCCAATTAAGTTGCAGAGTTGCCAACAGCAGCACCAACATCAACACCAACACCAACAACGACACACCACCAGCACATACTACATAAGTGCCAAAATTTATTGAAGTTCCCACAAGCCAGGGCTTTAAAAACAAGAAAAATATGGCCAGATCAAGTGTGTGCGTGTGGTAGGGCGAGAGTGTGAGTGAAGTGGGTGGAGATGCGATGACAGCAAATGTAGGGAAACAAACAAGACAAAAAAAAAAAAAAACTAAATGAAGAGCAAAGAAATAAGAAGAGCAGAGCAGAAACGTAACCAAAAGCCAAAGCCTGCGAGGAATTGTGGCGACGGCATCAAAATCAAAGACAAGCCGAAAGTTACCAAAAACCAAAGGCAAAAGGCAAAAGCGCGCATAATTAATGTAGGCATAAAAACAAGTGACTTGTAAATATTACCAAGGCAATGCTGTGGCTGAGAGTTTCGTTTGCTATCTAGCTGCTGTCTGTGTGGATATGAGTGTGGGCGGGGGGTGTGGTGTGTGTGCTACTTGCAAAGTGGCAACTGAGCGACTGAGGCTGCCTGGCATTGTCTAAGTTTCACTTTGCTAATAAAGCGCCCAAGTGGGCGAGTTTTGCCACTTAGAAGCGTACATAAAAGCCAACAGGAAGCAGTACACATGTGTGTGTGTGTGTGTGTGTGTGAGTTGTTTACGCCTCTCTCTCCATGTGTGTGTGTGCTGTCTTCTTGCCCTTCCTGCCATGTTGTTTGCTTGCGTTTATATGGTCTAGTGATTGTGACATTGTAACTACAATTACAAGCGGAAGTGACGCACACATCACACACACACACACACACACACAGCCACAAATATACATAGATACAGCGTCTATTTATATGTCGGGCTATCTTTGCTTTATGTATGGCTAATGCGCCACTAAAGCTGCGCACAAATTGAGCTTATCGTATGGTTATTTCAATTCTATTTTATGCTTAACGGCATTGAAAGAGGCCCCACTGTCTTATGTTAGGCCCTGGGTTTTAGGCGTTGCTTCAAACATTGTGTGAAAAACGGTAAGCCAAAGTTTGTCGATGTGTGCGTTTGTAGAAGCGGATGCGTGCTTAAGTGCTTGATATGCTTATGTGTGGGGTAAGCTGGGGTTAGGTCATGCATTAGTTGCCCTTATAAAGTTATTAAACAAAATTAATGCTTGTTACTTAATTTTCGTATGTATTTAGGAAGTGAGTCTGCATAAGCTGAAGCAGCTTTCAAGTCAATGCCAACGACCAACATTCGATGGCATAAGTAATTGCCTTGTTTCAAGGCAAGGACGAAATGACTAAATTTTCATAAGTGCAATTTGCTGAGCATGTGCATTAATTAAGGTATAAAATTGAAAATTATTTCAATCGATGGCATATGGAAAATAACATAAAGAATTTATTTTAATTTATTCGAGAGTTTTAGAGAGAGTATTTCCTCAATAAAAACATACTTAATTGTTATGTTAGTTTCTAGCATGAAAAAAAGAAGGAATATATTAGAAATTAAATATGCACGCACGCCCATTTGCGCATGGACGCACATCAATTTGCATAACTAATAAAATGGACCCGTTGAAGAGATGATGTTTTGCCAAAAAAAAAAGTTATTGTCGAGCGGTCAAAAGGAATGCGAAAATATGTCAAACTAGAAAAGTTAAACGGCAGACCCGGCAGCTGTTGCAATGCCTTAAAATTAATTCAGACTCATAAAATATTGACAATAAAATAAGAGAGAGAAAGATTTTGCCTTTGCTCTTTTTTTTTTACTACTAAGAAAGGGCATTTAATGGGGCTTTGGGGGCTCCAACCGTCTGAATATACACGAGTTGTGTCAGCTTCAATTTATTTGGTTGTCAATTTTTAATGTGGTTGCTTGATAAATCAATTTGCTGGACAGCGACAAGTTTCAAACTTCAAAACGATACACAAAAGACAAACTTATACACATAGTATTTTGATTGGATTTGGATGCTTGGGATGGGTCGGTGGTTCAATTTTTGGATACTTGTTTGTCATCAGCAAATTGATGGAATTCTTAAGTCGTTTTACTAGGTTTTCGTTGGCTATTAAAATAATTTACAGCTGCTGCTGTTGTCACACACTTTCAAGTGCCTCTGACCAATGATTACTCTTAAATATTTGGCAAAAGGTATTTAACACATACACACACACACACAAACGACACCTGCTGCATGAGATCCGCAAACAAACAAGATGTCTGCTTCTTGGGCTTCAACTGCAAACACAAATAACCAAACAGTTTTCTGGTCAAAGGCACATATGCAAACACAAATGTGAATAAATACGCACACACCCAGCCACCTTAGCTTGTGTATTAAGTGTAATTAACTTGACCAAGGCATCGTTCTGCAGTGTAGTGTAGTACACAGTACATATTACTCTTAACGAAGGCCCAAAAAGGATTGCCTTGTGTGCTTTTAGCATGCTTCCTGCTTTTGTTGTATAATTCAAATGGACTTTGTGGTTATTTAAAAGATAACTATTGCTGCCTTATCTTCACAATAATAAGTCTAAGCTGGCTGGCTTCTTGCTTGTTTTTCCGGTTAAAGTATTGCACATAGATACAATTTCCACTTGACCTAGTTTACTTGCCAGGCAAGCAAGGCAGGCTAGGCTGGCCAAAAGAATTTACTGGCTAAACAATTTGCTAAATTCCTTGCAGCAAACAAAAGAATGGCACTGCATTTTATAAGTAGCAAATGGAATCCAATCAGCAAACTCTTAAAATTTGCCAACAAATAATTAAATAACTCAGCAATAAAATTCAATATAATTATGTATGTTTCTTTAACTACAAATATTTTCGGTTAACATATTTTTAGTACCGAAAATTGTCAATATTCGTTTATTTAACTTTTATGCAGCCCATTTTAAATAATTGAGCTTAAACCAAAATACTTTTTAAGATGCAACGCATATGAAAATGCAATTTGAAGCCTGTTCACAAAGTACCCAACGTTCTATACACATTTACCCTCAAAATCTCCCGATTTGCCAAACCTTTTTACCTTTACACCAACAGCTTAACACTTTGTTGTATAAAATCAATTTATATGTTAATTTGTGGGCAAAGTACACACGCCAGAGGGGGCGGAGAGGCAGAGAGGCGGCGGGTGGTGTCAAAAAACTAGCCAACGTACCCACTAACCCGTCAAACTTCTCCCAAACGCTTATACGCTTCCCGTTTTTTGGGTTGCCAAACAAAAATATGCGAAGGCCAAACCAAAAGCGTTGTATGTGCCAAAACTGACATTGGTTAAGGTTAAGGCAAAACATCTGTGTGTGTGTGTGTGTGTGCGATTTTTGTTTGGTTGTGTATTGTTCTGTGGGTGGGAGGCACAACTTTTTAGCTGGCATCTGGCAAGCTTCAGCTGGCACAACAACATGACAGCAACGAAAGGCATCTAAATCAGGCAAACCGCATATGTGTAGGTAAATACATGTTATATGTTGTGCGTGTGTGTTTTAGTGTGTGTGTGCATTCCTGCAGCAAGAGCAGCTCCCAAGCAACCACAACTAGTACAACAAACGGAAACTACGACAAACAGCACATAAGAAAAATATATTCAACAAAATAACGCTTGGCAGACAAAAACAAAAAATAAAAATAAATAACACTTTAGATGGATTCGCGTTGGAATACTCCGTAAAAAAAAGGACTGGCGTTATATTTCAAGCTATAATGCAATAAATGAACCAATTTATATAAAAAAAAAAACTATGTCAACATTAAAGACAGCAAGTATTATTCAAAAAGTTTTTGCAGTAAAAAAACCTTCTCCAGACGAACAGCACTAACCTTCTCACTAAGCTTTACATTCTTCTAGCTATGTATTGAAAAAACAATAAAAAAAAACATCGCAATATTAAAGCATTTTTCTAAAACGTTATCGTTCAAAGGAGCGCAAAAAAGTCCGCTCATAAATCTCTTACCAAAAAAAGAGAAAAAAAAATTGGAACTGAAACAATTTTTGTATTGTTTTCTAACTTTTAACTTTCAGAATTGAAGTGAGCCGCCCACACCGGTACAACCGGGCAAAAAGGCATTCATGTCCACAATTTAAGCCATGTCGAGTTAGCCTTAGCCGGGTAAACAAACTCCGAACGTCAGAAAAGCAGGCAGTCAGCCAGCACATTCGCACAGAAGTTAAAGATTTAGATGCGTTAAGCGTTATTTATGGCCAGCAAATAAATAAGGCTTATACCACATGCAATGCCTCATTTTGGCGTTTAAAGTTTTCGACATTTATTGTATTTTCGGTGTGGCAAAAAGTCCGCCTCAAAACAGGAGCAAGAGCAAGCAGCAATCGTTTACTTGCTTCATTTCGTCGTCGACTCATTAAGAAAATATTTCTATTCAACAAATGCATTCGAATGCTTGAACAAACTCTTCTCAACCAAAAAGTGCAACTTTAATTTAACTTTAATAATTTTCAATTGACCCACAATAATGTGTTATGACATATAATATTCCATAATTTGCATTTAAATTGTTAATCATACGTTTTTATGTGTGTCCTTTTTTTTTTTGAGTGTGTTAAATATTTAATGGTTTGCAGTCAATGCTGACAAATAGACAGCTTTTATCATTTAGCAAGAGCCTAATAAATAATTCAGCTTCTTATTTACAAAAATCAATAAACGCAAACACAAACACAAACACCAACAACAAAAATACAGACTAATAACAAGCGACACGACAAGCGCATTATGTCGCTCATAATTAGCAACGGATAACATAATGTAAATATGTACTTACCACTGCCAAGAACACTAAGTATGCATATACTCAAATACCATACGAAAATATATAAAAATTAAAAACGCAGCAGTTTGACAATGCTTCATTATGAAAACATAAACAAACCGCAGTCTTGTTTACACTAATTAAATTTTTAAAATTAAATGCGTGCCAAGCTAATTACAAAAATATTTTTGAATACAAAATGGCCGAGCAGCAAAACAAAATGGGTGAAGAGAATCGCCCGATTGTTTGTGTCCAATCAAATTGGATAATTAGCTGCGAAATGCGAATGCAGTCAATAAAAGCCAAATAAAATTCTTAATTAAATTTTGGAAAATGCTCGCTGTTTCCTCTCAATCATATCGAATTGAAATCTGGTTTATGCGGCAAATCCCTGCAAACACACACACACACACACACACACACACACACACACTGAAAAATGGCAAATCAGGTACGGATCTGTTAAATTTACCATGTGCAAATTTTGATAAAATGCCATCACAATCTGACAAACAACATTGGATGTGTTCCGCATTCTGTTGACGTAAAAATTACCATAAATAAATTTTTAATCCTTTGCCTGACAATCCATACTATGTTGCCCCGGGTTTCTGGCCAAAAATTTGTCAATATCTCTGGTGTGTGTGTGTGCAGGCCGGAAAATGTTATTGAGTTACGGCTAAAAACTATATAGTACTGCTACGAACAACACTCGCCTGCATACTGCAATAAATTTTACAACATTTTGCGACTGTGCGGAAATTGCAATTAGATTCGCGTAACGCATAAATAACTTGTAAATTGTACTATACGCTGGCCGGTTTCTGTTTTAGTTCCAGCTAGATATGTATGTATGTGCGTCAGTTAGATACATAAATTATGCAAGCAAACTCGAACTGGCAAAAGGCAAACAACAATTCTAGATACCGACGAGGTGGCGAGGAGGGCAACATAAAATGAAAATCCAAAATCCACAGCCCCTTGTCAGTATGATTAATGATGACGTTTATAAAGGCAAAGCGAAAACTTTCGTCCGTTTTCCTCAAGTGTTCGTGCTAATCCACATCATGACTGCAAATAATAGAACTTAATCTATTTTCAATATGGCAGCAGCAGCAGCAGCGGCAGCATCGCAACACAAATTAAGAACTCATCAATTTTTAATGCTTACTCAGTGGAGGCTAAGCCATCTTGGGTTTTTCTCTCTTTCTCTCTCTAGTCCATCTACAAAAGGAGCCTCTGCTAGCCCCATGCTGGCTGCTCTTCAAAACACACACCAGGGAATCGTTAAGTCCCTGCTGCTTCTGCCGCTGCTCTTTGTGGTCCCCTGCAAATGGGCTTTAGGTAATGTTTTCACAAAACATAAAAGCTTCGCACTATGCGCCTTTGTTGTATACAAATATTTTATTGCTATTTTTGTTGTTGTTGTTGTTGTAGTTGGTACGGTTTCTTTTTGTTGTTTTTGATGTGGGGCAGCAATTCGCACCAATGTTTTTTGTTGAGTTGAATATCCGATTTGCTAAGAGCTTCAAAAAATATATTATTAAAATTGTTTTGTTAACTTTACTTAACAATGTAATATACTTTTAGGATTTCTAGTTAGCTAAAAACTTTCGAATGAAGCAAGTATCCTTAAACTCTTCTTTAACGAAATTTTGTTTCAGCTCTGCTTACAAAACATCTTTAAAATTCTAACAAATTAAACATATTATGTTCAGTTCCTCTAATTCATTTGTTTACTTTCTCCGCTGCCAAAAATAAAATCTCATTTGATAATCTGTCTGCCTCCAGCTAGGCTGCCAGTTCCTTTTTTGAAATATACGCTTCCTGCTTGGGGCTGTTAGTTGCATGATGTTGTTGTTGTTGTTGTTGTATCCTAATTAGCGATGAAGCCTGACACGCGACACAACTCTATTCGTTAGAATTTGTGAAACGCGCCTGCAAAGCGGCTTTAAAGTTGAGCGTTGAGTCCAAGCAAATAATGTGAGTCGGTATTCGTTGTGGCAGTGGTGGTGTTGCTTGTGTTGCTTTGGGCATTTTTTCAGCTGTAATTGAAGCTTCCATTTAACAAGTAGTCTCTCCAAATATGTGAGGCGCCTGCTGATGCGACTGCTGACAGCAAACACACGCAACGCAACAGACAGGCCCCAAAGCAGGCAACTAGGAACTGGTATGTCAAATGACACAGCCAGCTGTGGCTAAAAACAGGAAGGACGTCACCACACACACACACACACATACACACACACACACTCAACATGATGCTAAACTAATTAACTAAGCGCAGCTCTGGCCATGTTGGGAAAACGCGTCCTGTCCATTGCTTTTGCTGAGGGTCAGGATTTTTTTTCGCGCTCCTGCAGAAATGCGTGTTGCAGCACTATATGTATGTGTGTGTGTGTGTGTGTGTGTGTGGTGGTATTAGGCCTCTGCTTTGGGCTTCTGATGATGGTTGCGACAGCAATTTCCAGTTGCCAACTCTGCACTCACTTGTTTGGCAATTAATTTGCCGGCTTCTGTTATTTCTTTCCCTGGCATGAGTGTTTGCAATCTAAACACGGTTATTCGCTAATTAGCAAAAAACAAGCGCACACACACACACACACAAACACTGAGAGAAAATGTGAGTGAGTGAGAAGGCGCGTTAGATTTCCCTGTGGTTCCCACAGAGTGTTTGTTTGCTTTCGAGGTGCTTGGCCTCGTTGCCATTTATTGGCGCCCCATCCAACAAACCTGCTACATTTTCGTTTAGTTTCGTTTCGTTTGCGTTTTCGTTACTTTCATTTTTTTGTTTTCGCACTTTGGCATAAAATTAGGTCGGCCTGTAATTAGCTGTTGTTGTTGTTGTTCTTGTTCTTGTTGCCTACAATTTAAGCTCTTCACTTTTTGCGTTTATTTCTCTTTCAGTTTTTATTTATTTTAAATGACTTTACAAATGCCCTGCAAATTGCACGCCCAGTTTTAGTGCTTCCAAATCTTTTCTGACTAAAAATTAAATACTACATTTTTAAATGTCATAGTTAAATCAGGAATAACATCAATTGGCAAGTAAATTTTGTTATGAGTTTAATTCATTTTTCTCAACTCTCAAGAACTTTGGCCTCGGCTTGATCTTTGCTATTTGAAATTTCTGCATGCATATTTTTCTAGCTCATGTTGTCTATTGAAATGCCAAAAATGATTTCAATTAGAATTTCTTTGTTGCTTTTAGTTATTGTGTTTGTGTCCCGATCTGAGATTGCTTTAGTGTATTGGTAAGAAGTTGTATGCTGTCAGAGGAATTTATAGCTTCCAAGGTCAGCACACACTTACTGAGATCGCATAGTTCATAAGTTTATTGTGTTCGCATTCACTGTATATACTTCAAATGCTTAAACACAGAGTGCAATAACTTAATGCCACAAGCCTTGTTGTAGCATTTACGTACTGCTTTCAATTTTTCCCATGTATTTATGTATAATTTATGGATGGACAATTTATACAGCCATTTGTGTGCAACATTTCAAATTGCCTGATAGCAATAGACCCATCCTTCCTCCCTTCCATCCGCTATTCAATTTGCAAAAATCACTTTTGCTTATATACATAAATCCGTAAATCTTGAGTGTAAACCCATAGAAATCAATTTAATTATGTAGCCAGCCAAACACACAGTATCGAAAGTGGCGCAACAGAGAGGATGGCTAAAGGATGGAAAGTTTTTCGCTGGCTTATGACTGCTTCTTAAGCAACATAATGTTTATTTGATGGCACTGAGAATCTATTGAGCTGCATTTTGAATACGCCAAGCAGCGTGTGCGCCGATGAAAAACTTGCCATTTACTGATATTCATACAGCTAGCTAGTCTCGAGCCCAATGTCATGAATAACGATGTAATAAAATACGTGATATGAAATCCAAAATCTTACGACATCATGAACTATGCGAGAGCCGTTCTGTTCACTACCCAACGATAAGTTAAGGATGCCCTCCTCTTAAACTGAGCTCAGGCCTCGCATAATTCAAAAAAACACATTCCTTGTGAATTAGCTTCCAAGTGCGAATTTTAGACACTGGAGTTTATTCGCATTGGTAGGAAAACGCATGTTTGAAATTTCAGTCTCAAATATGACGAAATAATGCTATGGCTGCTAACAAACTGACTGCTACACTGACCAGAGGACCATAGAGCAGCAGAGAGCTGTAAAAGCCATCCCAACCACATTGGCCGACAAAAACAGAAGCTAAACTCTCTGAACTCTGCTTTCTGGCTGCAATTTTGTGACAGGCAGCAGTTTAGCTTGAACTCCAAACAAGTCTTGTGCCAAGAGGACTCTCTCCACATATGCAAAGTATTCAAACACATTAAATGTTCCCACTCTGCATTTGCATACACTTGAAACTTGTGCATTTTATCAACAATTTTATTTATTTCGTTTTTTTAAGAAAAGTTTGAAGCTTAAGCTGTTACAGCTAAATAATATATAATAATATGCGCAATAAAATGAATACGTGTTGACTTTACTTTTGATAAATAGTTTCAAAAGTATTTTAGCTTTTTGTATAGCATTTTTTCTGCCTTTTCTTCTGTCGTATTAAGCAAAGTACGCAGAAGTCAACATTTTGTACTGAGAAAGAGAGAAACGTCTGCATAAATTGAACTCTTGGGTGCTGAGGCTGCAGTATTGCAATGGTTCTGTGTTGTCAACTCAACTGGTTTTCCCTTGTAATGTGTCTCACAGTACAAGTGGCTGGGCAATTTCAAGCTTGCAACAGACAATTTGACATAATGCCCTGTTTACAATGACAGCAAGATAAGCTCACAAAACACACACAAAGAGATTGACATGCACACACACACAGTTACAAATCAATAAGGTGTAAATTGTAACATTAAATAGTCATTAGTGTCTCTGACCATTTGACCGGAAATTAATCAAGCAATAACCGCAGCAAACCTTTTTGACCAGTGAGTCAACCAATGTCTTCCTCTTACTCACGCACGCGAATATTTGAAAATTCGTGGAAGGGGGGAGGGTTGGGAAGAACTGAAATTGTCACAAGTCATGAAAGGGTTCGTGTTTGAACTAGATTTATACATATCATTAAGCACACAAAACTGATTTCAGTCTTTAGATATGTCACACAACTGACGGAAACTGTTTATTATTGCTACAAAACGGAAAAGGATACGGATGTGTGAAGCTGACAAACGCATAAACGTGAGGCGGACACAAGGACCTTCAAGGTGTTCAGCTTAAATTTAAATTGAGTTGATTTTAAATACAAAATATGAGAAGAAATTTATGGATTTTGTTTTTTAATACAATTCTACTTACATTTGTAAATTGATATATATTTTTTATTGCTTATTCCTAGTCATCAAATTAAATCATAAAATTTGCATATGATCTGGGTAATTTTTGTTTTAGCCGGAACTGAGAAGAACACTGAGAAGTAAAAGCAATGACAAATCAGCATACAACGCAGATACAGCCAGGCAACAAAGCAAAGCATTCTTACACACACACACACACACAAGCACGCAAATATACATACATCAAGACACATATATACACATATCCGGTGTCTAACATCCGTGTGTGTGTGTGTCAGAAAAGCGCTCAAGCATTCATTTGAGAATTTTTATTATTTTATTTATTTTACATGCCATCTTTCACAATAAAAGACTTCATCTCTCTTCGTCTCGTTTCCTATTGTTATTGCTTAGTGGGGGATGGTTGGAGTGTGAAAAGCTGACAACTATTCAGCTTCATGTTGAATTGTTGCTCAAGATCAAAGACATGCCGGGCCGGGCACTTGTCAACGTCCAAAGAGTAAACAAATATCATCATACCACATGCAATTAAATTGCCGGAAATCGTCGATGCCAAATCCGATTTTAATTAAAAACGTTTTTCGTCTGCTATGCCATGTCATTGACAGGAAGGAAACAAGCTGGGCAACAGCCAGGTAAACAAGCATATACACACACACACACACAGAGAGTGACACGGAAATCAGAACGGAAAAGCCTCGGGCGGAGACGTGACCCACCTGATTGCCAGGACCTTTAACTTATTAAATGTTGCAGTCCGGCGATGTTAAACGCTGCAGTCTTAAAAGTTTGTCAAAAGTTGAGTTCTTGATTTGAATGAAAGCATTATGAGCACCGAGAAACATGGGATATTAAAGAAGCTACATCATAATATATTTGAATGTTTTATTATTTTTTGCGTAGATCTACGCGCGTCAGTGAAGTTGGGTGCGCATTGATATTACTTCTAGTGTTACTCACATTATATGCTCATTATAACATTTGAGTACTGTACACTGGATATCTTCCCACACGAGCAATCTCAAACATTTTACAATACAATATGCATCAGTAGCTGCATCAAAAGCCACGTGTAATCCATTGATAATCATATGTATATGAGCATAAACAGTTGGCAGTTGAAAAGCGCTAAGTATACATACATATATAACATAGCAATAACCGCATAACACATACAACCAACACACACATACTCTATCGCGTTGATTGCTCAAAACGCAAGTCAGCCAAGCTTGATACCAAACAACTACTAGCAACAACAAGCCAGCACATTGAAGGCGCAAACGATGGGCAACCGGAAAAGACAGAGGATGAGGACGATGCAGGAGGCAACAGAGTGGCTACATTTTGTGGCAGGCGACTCATGATGGCCATGCCCAACGTGTCAGTGCATGTGTGTGTAAGTAGACAGCACACACGCTCTCATACGCACCCATAAATATGAATGGGGAGGGCACATACTGTATCTCTGTGTCCCTTGCTCTGGGTCCGGCATGTTATTTACAGCCAGTTTTGAGATCTTGTGGCATAATTTAAGCACCTTGTTTAGCCACTGTTTATGGTTTTGTCATGTCACTGGACCAGCTTGTCTACTATAAATGTTGAATGTGTGTGAAAGCACTTTTGAGGTCACGAGGTCAATGATACACATTCATACATCAACAGACACGCTAACACAAACCAGGACGAGAACGAGGCAATGTGCTCTCTGCCTGCAGCGAGAGAGACGATGCTTTAAATAATTTATTAATGCTGCAAATGAAAAACTTGGTCATAAAGTTGCGACCTGGCATTCAAATGGATTTGCTCTTTACTTATGTTTAACTTGTGACCCCCCCTCAAGCCACACACACACACACACATTGCTACATTCGAGCAGCCTTTACGCAAATCAACAAACAAATCAACGCAGAAAGCGTCACAACAACAACAATGACATGAGTGAAAATCCTTTCTTTATTTCTTTCTTTTTTGGCTTGCCAAACGATTTGGCTGCTGTCAGCATAAAGTTCTTCAGTACAACCAACGTATGGAATTGGGAAATAAAAACCGCAGCATTTTATATATCGCGGATGTCCGTGTTTGTGTGTATGTGGTGGATGTTGTTGACTACCTCGCATTATGCAAACAAGACAGACTCGTTTTCCAATCTCAAGGCTATGCACCCTTTACTAACGCATAATCTCAAGGTTTGACGTTGAATATTCTGCAAAATTCTGGCAGCAGGACAGGTTAGCGTAGCTGAGCATTTTTGGCATTCTCTGCATTCAAAATGGCTTAAAGTTGAGTGAAGCTAGTGAAATATAATAAATTCATATGTCAGGCTTATGCATTTATGTAGGAAATTCAACTGTTGCAATGGAATTTATGTCAACGATATCTTTTCTTGCCAATAAAGTAATCTTTTTTTGATATTTGGCTAATATATGTTCTTATTATAAGGATTAACATATTTTGAGTTTGGCTCAATTTAATTGCATTGAGTTGTGGAGCTTTTTGCAAAGGCATTAAGTACGCCAACAAGCATATCGTATCGTATATAAATATATCGTATCTCGCATTGCTCATACGCCGCGTAAGCCATTAAATATGCATTTGCTGATATCACTAAAGCCGTAACGAAAACAGCTTACTTGGCATTTGTGGCCCCAAAGCGTGTGAGTGTATGTGCGTGTGTGTGTTTGGCATTGTCAGCGAGACACCAAAAAAAGCACAAAAACAATGCATATGTGAAAGGAGAGAGAAAGAAAGAGAGGGAGAGAGAGAGAGAGAGGAGAAAAAAAACAATAGAATTTAAATGATTTTAATGCGTACATTGGATTTTATTGAAGCCAACGAGGCAGTTTGGAGTTTTGTTATGAGCTACATGGCCATCATATGAATATCAAGCCAGCTGACTATCTGTTTGCCACATGCCACACATCTGTGTGATGCCTGCTGATGCTGTTGCTGATGCTGCCTACTGTTGCTGCCAGAGCATTTCATTCGCACTGAGCAATAATAATAATTGTCAATTGCAGCAGCTGTCGCCGCGTAGAGAGAAAGTTGAGCCACGCTTTTTCATATTCAATTTCAAATGAAAATTTTATGTTGCACGAAAAGAAAAAAACCAAAAAACCGAATACCCCAGACTGAGGCGACTCACGTTGAGCGGTGTAAATTTAACGTTAGCTTTGTTAAATTCATTTTCATCTTTAGCATGCGAAAATCTTTTGCATACTTTCAACGCAAGGCTTAGATGATGTGGCACACACAGACACAGACTGATATTATTTAACAGGTTTTTTGCGTGAGTGTGTTTTTGCGATTAGCGTGCAGCGTAAAGTTATGTGCGGTTTTTGTGGCATTCTGTTTTTCGCTGAGAGCTGTGAGCTATTTTTGTATTAACTGGAGCTGCTTTGTTCAGCGTTCCTGGTATTTTTCGTATGAGCTTGTGTGTCCGCTTGCGTTTAGTTTCAAATTTTGATTAGAAATTGCATGAGGTTGCCTCCTGTGGCTAGTCCGCTGTTGTTTTTGTGTTGACCAAGTTGATAGTTTGCGTCAGTAGGGCTGGCGTTTATGAACAGTTTATGGCGCTAGGCTAGGAAATTGGGTCAATATATTCGCCATCAAGATGAATTTACTTTAAAGTTCTTTACTTCAAAATTATTGTTGTCAATATTATTGATTCAAATTTTCTTAAATTTAAACGGCGTCGGTTGCTTATACTTATAAATTCTTATATCATTTGATTCAAATTATATTGCAAAATGCATTGAAATGGGTTTATAATCCAACTAAAGCCAACATTGTGTGTGACAGCTGGCAGACAGGTCGAAATTTTTCAATGCCATAACTTCGGCAAAACTCAACCGAACATCAAAAACAAGGGCTTAAAACTCATGATTTGGCATCTAGATTAATACTGTATTTATAGTTGGAAACGCGATTTTTATCAAAATTTCATGTTAAAATTTTATTCCTGAAAATTCACCCAGAAACGGGTCGAAACTTTCCAATGCCATAACTTCGGCAAAACTCAACCGATTATCAAAAGCAAGGGCTTAAAACTCATGATTTGGCATCTAGATTAATACTGTATTTATAGTTGGAATCGCGATTTTTATCAAAATTTCATGTTAAAATTCTATCCCTTTAAAGTCACCTAGAAACGGGTCGAAACAATATATGTATATCGTATAGGTTCTTTGTCTACCTGGGATGAACTAAAGCTGGAATTTAGCATTAAAATACAAATGATTTAAATTTGCTGCTGCAATTTAGAGAAGCCACAGTCCAGTCCAATACCAACATCAACTACAACTCGAACTGACAGAAACAACAGGGACAACAACCATAACAGGCACATAACAACATTATCATTAGCATTAAGTTGCAATTGTTTGTTGGTTTGTTAAAATCACTTTCGTTGTTGTTGTTTTTGTTGTGGTGCACAATCCGAGTGTGCAAGTGTCTAATTGAATTTCGTCAGCTGTGGCACAATACAGTAGCATTGATTTACATATGAGGCAAGCCCCATTAAATGAGTGTTCCAAGGCAGAAGCGCGTTTTAAAGCTTTTGAGCATTCCAACGCACAAGCGTTTCCGTTACCAGCCAAGCACTTTTACTCAATGTGTGTGTTTTGATGAAGCCAATGTGACCGTTTGTGTTTGTGGGTGTTTGCCTTGCAACCAACTTGGCCTTAAACTAGGCTGAATACCTATTGCTGAGTGGTTAGCTTTCTCCTCTCGTGCCCACATATCCGCCTTCCGATCTCCATCGCCAGCCTAGTCATTAGCATATGTTGTTGGAGTTCCAACAAAATAGTAAACAAGCAGCAAGACACACGCACACACACACAGGAAGAGTGGGAGGGAGACATGTACATATAAGGCGCACCACTGGCACCGCAGGCGACCGTTTTGGTTGGGCTCAGCTGACAGGCGAGCTGTCAAAGCGGATTTTAGAGCACTCGCTGCCTGGCAAACAAAACATGCAAAAACAAACAACCATAAGATACGAAAACTAAATCACGAATACCGACGGAAATGTACTCTTATGCAAATTTACAAAAGTACTTGATAATCTAAAATGTTTTTAAATTGTTCTTCTCACAAAGCCAGTGAAAAGACTTTAAGCTTACAATTTTTATCGACTCCCTCCTCACGCGAACATCGATCACGTTTGCTCATCGATATCTTCCGCTATCGCATAGTACATTTTTCGCACGAACTGAATCATCGCAGCTCATTTGAGTCTATCGTGAGAAATTAATATCGTAGCTATCGAGTTCAGTTCCAATCAGATGCAAAATATCACACTGTTCTAACTTTTTGCAGCAAAGTCAGTCATACAGCTATAATGCTTTTAATGTTGCAACAATGACAACTACACCGACAAACACCTGTCGTGAGTTGAGTGTTGGGCAAAAAGGTTCAAGTACGTGTCTCGCTTGCTCTTCTTGCTGGTGGTGGTGATGTTGTTGATGCTGCTGGCTGTTAGTGTTACCGCTGTTGTTTTGCCCTTGGCCAAAATGCATTGTCGCAATGGTGTTTGTCGTTGTTGTTGTTTTTGTTATACCTGCTGTTGATGTTGCTGTTTTTGTGGTTACATTTTTGACAAGTGCGTGCTCGTCGAGAGGACGAGTGAACGAGCCGACCTTATGCAATATACCTAAACACACACAAACACAACTTTAAGGCATACTCATGATGTACATCGTTGCAAGTAGGTGTAAACATGCATTCATATTTAATTTTCATTACGCTGAACGTTAATTTGCAGGTTATTTGAGCGTTCAAAAAAGCAACACAGTTCCTGTTTACATTATTCGGGTTTGGTAAATACTGTTCATTCATTAACACTTCGTCGCTGCCTTTACACTCATTCGAAACTTCCACACAGACACAAATATACAAAATGTCACTGCTGAATGATAATATGGATTGTAAGTAGTATTTGACAAGAATTTTTGATCAAAATTAATCTCAATAATTGAACAGTAAACGGCAAACAAATAATAGTACGAACTTCGCATAAATCGAAGCGCAAACCAACGGCAGTTTCAGCCCAGAAAATGCCATCAGATTTGGACATCGCCATGCCAGTTGCCGCAAATGTACTACAACAACGGGTATTTCTGTATATGCAGCTAAAGAAGATTGAAAATATGCCAGTGGTAGCATATCCGCTGGAGCTGCATCTACATCATGTGAAGAATACACTGCAAAAAATGACAGAACACTATACCAATGAGACGATTATCTATCAGAACGAGTTTGATATGGATAAGCCAGCCTTTGCTTTGGGCATTATACAGGACAATATCGATGATATGAACACGTTCAGTGATAATCCATTGATTGTTACCTTATATCAACGCATTCCACGCCATCGTAAGAATCAATTTATTAGAGTGAAAAAAGTAAGATCCGATGCCTCAGATACCCAACTAGAATCTCAAGTAGATGTTGCTGATGATTACCCTGGCGAGGATGGTGAGGAGGATGAGGGGTATATTGAGGAACATCTGGAGTTTCTATCGCAAGGCTATTGCGATTTGTTGCAACTATTCCAAAAGAAACGCTTTATGAGCAACATTAACTTCATATTGTATCCGGAATACTATCACAGCCTGGAGACGGCAACTAGCCAAAAAACTTCACCCACCTTAATGTGGCACATGTACTCCATCCTACCAATCCTCAAGAACGTTCACTTCACTAATCTAATCTTCATTACGCTAGAGTCCATTTACAATGCCACCGAAGAGTTGCATAATCGAGCTATACAACTTGGCTTGAGTATTTCCATACGTGCCACAAGACCGAACATAGATTTCGAGTACAAGGTGCTGCCTTTGTGTACGTTTTATGGCTTTGGCTCGCAGGTCATCAACGAACAGAATCTCATTGTCGTCTGGGAGAATATTAAGCGGGATATGTTGGACAACAGACCGTTTGGAATCTCCAACAATCAAATGGATACTAATATGCGAATCAACTTGCATCGCCTGTTTCGTCGCCTGCTAAAGACACAATACGTCGATTTTAAGCTGGAAGAGATCGACCCTTCAGTAGATAAAGCTCTGATCAACAACTCGTTGCATCGATACATTCTCACGGACGAAATGTGCCAGATACTTGAATCTGCTCTTGTGTATCACGACTATGAGTTGCATCTTCAGCTTTACGATGAAACACCCACTAATGTTATGTACGAAGGGGTTATTAATCCAAGTGTCTTTGCCACTCCAGAAGGTAAGCTGATTGCATTATTCTAGAGATCAACTTAAAGTACTTTGCACGTTTCAACAGTAAACGCTTGCCGCTTCGCCAGTGCGCTTTTGCCCGTGCAGCGAAAGACAAGGAAGACTCATCGATTGACAGAGTCGCCTTCATTTATTGAGAAGCCCATGTTTGCCATTGTTAATGTGTGTTTGTTTCAACCACTGACAAAGCGCAACGAACCGCTGGATGCTTTCAACGAGAGTCCTTTTAAGGCATCTCACTTGCGGCACTGCAAACCTATAAATGTTCCAAACGATCAGGAAAATCTTAATGACATTGTCAAGGAACTGTACCGCAACTTTGACGAACACATAAGGGAGCTGATTAGTTTCATTGTTAAGCACGATGTGTGTAGTGTTGAGGAGAAGCGAAATTACTTCTGCTGCAATTTAATCAATCTACGAAATCTTCTGGTTAAAATTTGTGGATCCGATTTTAATATACGCATGCCAACCAAGAGCAATAATGAGTTTCGGGTAAGTAACTGAATCATCTGTCTGCCTGAAACTCTAGCATTTATTGACTTCCAGGAAATGTTAACGCACATGTACAAAGAGCTAATGGAGCGCATTGAGAGCCTGTTGAACAGCTGCAGCTGGGACGGACTAAGCCAATGCGTGCTCAACAAGGAGAGTGATCAAGTGCGCATAAGGCGACTCTTGGAGGAATACCACACCATGTGCATCACTGGCGAATGTGTGCTGGCCAAGCAACTCTACACCGATCTCAAAGCAGACTGCAAAAACAAAATGCTGTTCAACTTCTATGTGTTTCTGAATGCCGTTGAGAATCTAAACTTTGAACAGGCCTCCAAGTATTTAGTCAACCAATGGGAAAAGAATTGGGAAGGCGATTACTTTGTGTGAGTATTAAAATTGCAAATAGATCCTTTTAAAAAAACATAGCTTTCTCTTGCAGCTCACTCTTAAAGCTCTATGTTGATTACATGGTGGAGCTTAAGACGGAAGGGGAAGAGACGGAGCTAACTAAAGAAGCATTTAGCAATATGCTGCAACAGCTGCGCATCTTCGCAAACCATAACAACTTAGATCGCGAGGCTTGGATTCTGTTGTATTGCATCTATAAGAAGAAACAGTATATCCCTGGCATGGAGTTTGCACGCTGGAAGTATGAAGATCTCTACAATGTGCCAAGCAAAACAATGCCACAAATTCCTCGCTCATTGTTTGAGACTTTTCTGCAAGAAGATATTGAACTGGCTGGCAAAAACATTCACATCGTAAAGTTCTATGCTGCCTTTAAGACATTCGCCCAATTGGGTGCTTACCGATTTGCAGAAACAATATTTGATGAAATCTCTATTGAGTTTTCCCATATTCAAACATATTTGGTCAAGACCACATTAAAGATGTTGCAAGGTGAAATTGATCAGCATTTTGTAGCGTTCAAATTTCCCACAGATAACAGTGCACACGGAAAAATGATGGCAAGTAGTAGCAATCCCTAACTGTAACTGTATACCAATTTCTATAGAACTAACCCTTTGCTTGTTAGCGATACTATCAAGCTCATGTCAATGGCAACGTGGAGTACTCTCGTCGCCGCTACGATGAGGCCATCAAGTGTTTTAAGGATTTGCTGAGTATCGACCCTACCGATATTCATACCCTTGCAGTTTTTAACTTAAGCCTTATGCGACTGGGTCGCTTGAGTTTCGAAAGGGGCGAATACGAGCTAGCTATGAAAACATATGAATTGTGTGTATTGAATAAGACAGGCAAGGAAAAGAATTTTTTGGCCAACTATTGCATGGGTTTGTCACTGTACTATGTGAGTAACATACAGAAGTATTTTATTATATATTAGTAACAAGCTCTGATTATCAGTTGGATAGACTTGAGGAGGCCATAGTGTATTTCGCTCGCAGCACAGAAAGTGATATCTTTATACCTGATCCCTGGGGCTACTTGGCCACAATTAACTTGCGATTGGGTCGCAATAAGACGGCCCTTGATTGTTGGAAGATAGCGAAAATTGTAAGTGTTTAAAATAATTATTGGATTTAGAAAATTTTTGTAATTTTTTGGTTCATTTGTAGTATCCCGAAATTCCACTCAACAATCGCATCTATATTGAACTTGAAAAGATCAAATATTCCACAGTGTGTTTATTGGTTGAGGATGATTGCAAGCCAAAGTAAAGTCAATAATAAAAATCACAATAAAAATAATCACTTGCTGAGCTTTCTCAGTAAGAAGATGACACCCGATTCGTATAAAATGTATATATATGCGTCTTAGTTAAAACACGTGGCAGTTTGGTAAAAGTTGATGAGTTTAGTTACCCGTTAGAGTCTGTTTGCACAGGAAAGGCAGCTCGTCAAGATTTTGAATAGCAAACACTTGACTAAAGTCGTTTTGAAGACCGCAGTTCTACACATTGTGTTTGTTGTCTTTTATATAGTTCCAACGCACCGAGATAATACGTTTTATAAGACGTGACAGTTAACTTAAGCTTAGTATAAGAATGGAGACTTTCCTACTTAAAAAGGACGTCATAAATATTTTATGGAACCACAAAAAGTGAAGTTGACTAAATGCATTGAAAGCCAACGCAGTGCAAACTTTTAAAGAGCTGCAGCTGTAGATAAGTATCAACGAAAATTTAAAAAATGCAAATTTCATGCGAATGGTGAAAAAGCAAAACAAATTAATTTAAAGCAATTTGAAGCAACTCGCTGGTAATTAAATCCTGTCCAAGGCACAACAAAAAAACTCAATTTATTTGTTTTAATTTTTGCCCAGCAGCTTTGGGGTTTTTTTTAGAACAGCCGCTGCACTTTTTCAAAATTAAAGTTCTAGCAAAGTTTGTACATAAATATGTGCACACGTTAAAATAGTGGCTGCAGCACTAAAGCGAGACAAAAATGTAAGGTACAAAAAAAGTAGAAAATTAATACTTGACCTGCAACTTCACGCAAAATGTATAAAACGGCAACCGTGGGTGGTCAACTACATCGACCGCTGCATCAACGACTTTATAAAACAAAATGAAAGAAACATTGCAGCAGTTCAAAGTAATACCAACATCAAATACCCTTTTTTTTAAAGAAAAATACAAAATATTATGAGACATAGCTTATTCCAGACCATTATCGAATGTAAAATACTTGACCAAAACCAAGTATTATTTAAAAAAAAAAAAAAATTACCAATTATGGACTTCAAAACTATAAAAGCCGAAAAGAATTTTCACAAAACCAAAATAAAATCTCTTTTAACCCTTAGGGAACCTGGTATAAATATTGTAAATTTATATGCCGCAAAGTAAAAGGACTGCAAATGAAAGTGCAGCATGGATGCGGCGCCATTCGGTCCATGGTGGTTCAGTGTGTATATTTTTGCCATATATTGCACTTATGTATAACGCTTGCTCGACTGTTCGGTAAATTCGTTTAAAATTATTATTATTATGTGGGTCAGTTGCAATGAAATTTGCATACCATACTTTTTGGCTGCCTCTAAGTAAGATGCAACGCATTTATTGATGCTATTTCACATTCACCATAAGCCAAAAGTGTCAAAAGCACAAACCGTGCCGGTCACCACACACACGCACACACAGCTCTAACAAAACTAACTTAAAATGCAACGTTCACAACTTTAATATAACTTAATCCTACTGTGGTGTGTACATATGTGTGAGTGTGTGTTGCAACTTACGAATTATGGCGCTAATACCATTGTGTGCTTATGAACAGCACAGCATGCTCGTGTGTGTGTGTGTGTGTGTAAGCTCTTGTTACTTTAGCAAGTTGACTTTAGGGATCATCATTAGAGAAAGTTGCGTATGTGCACAAAACGTCCCTTGCGCCTCTATTTTAACTTACGCTTTGAGCCTTTTATGTTGAACACTTGACAACAATCGTGGCTTATAGTGCCATAAGAAAAATGTGCCTAAGATTAATTATGAGATAATAAAACGGCTTTTGAGTTAATGCGGATTTAAATTGTTTTTAAATTTGTCTTGTGAGATTAAACTAAAGTCGAAGTTTATCAACTTATGCCTATATTCTTTTAAAGAATCTAATTAAACAGCGAAATATACTAAAAATTCAACACAATTAAACTTTTGCAGAACCGCCAGCAGAATATCAAATCACCGTTGCAATAATCTTTTTAAAACGTTAAGACGAGGCTTAACATAACACAATAAAGAAAACAAAATAGTAACGTTGCTTGGCGCAGACAGGAAATAATTAAAAAAAAATCTGTACACACAGCACACCGAGGATAGACAGAGAGGGAGAGAGAGAGAGAGAGTGAAACCACTGAAAGACAGGTACACGCGCAGCGCATACAGCATACAGCATTCAGCCAAAATCCTGTTCTGGTCTCATTCAGGCAATAGGAACACACACGTACACATCCCGATTGCGAAATGCTAAAAACGGAATTCGCAAAATGTCACGTATGACATTCGTTGCCAACTAAGACGGAAATTTAGCACTAAATGACGCTCTGGTTGCTGCCTCCTCCACACACTGGTTTCGGATGATGTGTGAATCGCGAGGCGGCCAAGTTACATTAAATTATGCTGAAGTTTGCTCCAAACAGAAACAAATGGAATAGACTGTGTGAGAGAGAAGTAGAGCATCGAGTGCAAATGAATGCATAAGCAAGTAAGAGTTCTCTTGTTGAGAGTTGAGAGATTGCCAAATTGACAGTCAAGCAACAAATACTACAATTACCACTTTAATATTCCTTGGACTTTGATTTTCAAATGCAACAAATTTGTTATTAGTCTGTAGCAACAACACGAATGTTTGGGTCAATTGGTGTAATCATGGTGTATCCAGGCCAGAAATTGTCGCAGTTCGAGTAGCCAATTGAGCCATAATTATAGAATTGGGGTGATGGATTTGCAGTTGCCACTTGTCCATTGACCATGCTATTGGCCATGCCACCGAAAGGCCAATAGCTGCCATGCAACTGCCGCAGCTGCTCAAAATGCTGTAGCTGCAATTGTTGCTGTTGCAGTTGCAGTAACTGCTGTTGGTGTATCAATGATTGTGGCTGTTCCTGTGGCTGTGACTGAAACGACTGGGCCGTATAAAGTTTCCCTGGTTGAGCATCCTGTGGTGTATTCATTTGCTGCTGCTGCTGCATCCGTTGCTGTTGCCTTGTAGTCGCCCTGCCACTGGACTTGCGTGGTGTGGCCGGCAAGGATTTGTGCCTTTGCTGGCAAGCTGCAGATGGTTGCATTTCCAAACCATCAACCGAATACATTTTGCCATTATAAATGCAACTGTTGTAGTTCAAGTTGATGCTGTTGGCTTTGCCATTACCTGCTGCTTGTCTGTGGGTCTCCTTTGGACTACGTCTCTGGTATTTAGACATGATAGATAAGCCAAAACCAAAAGAAATGTATAAACAATTGATTTTACAACCGAATGTGAGATATTTTTCAAAATGTCAAAGAAAAGTCAATAAAATTGCCTTTGGCAAACTTGTTCAAAAGTTGACAAATACTTGGCAAAGATAAAACGAAACAAAGGAATTGCCAACATAGCCAGGCAAAGCACTCTTCCGTCACATGAGAGTGCAAGTATTCATTAATTTGTTCTATGCAGCATGTAAAATTGTCAAAAGCTTCTGACGGCCAGACGCAGTGGCAAAGGCTGGCCTTTTGTTTAGCAACAGGCTTATCAGCACGTACACTCGATGGCTTGGCAGTATTGATTGTAATATATGTAGCAAAAAGCTCATGTGCTTAGGCCTTTTAATTAAAATATTGCCAAGCTGAAAGAATGAAAGTGGAAGCTCTAAGACGTTCGCTAGCAAACGGGGTAACTGAGACAGTCAGAAAGGCAGAGAGTATTGTAATCCATGATTAAAAGCGTAATAAAATACATAAAAGTACAGGAATAACAATTACTTTGTGCTTTTTAATTAAATTATTTAAGTTTTGTGTTATTTATAAAGGCCTATTTACTCTTGACTTAACTTAACGTAAAAGTCAGCTGACTCAATCTGCCTTATGGCTGTCAATGCTAGCGTTTACTCTCAACTTAACGTAACTTAACTTAATTCTGAACCTGCAGGTTGCAGATTCTTACGTTAAGTTCTTAAGTTGAACAGTGTTGATTAACATGAAAATCAAACAGCTGATCAAAAACTGTGATGCAAAACGTTTAACGCTCTTTACAAAATGTTTACAAAATCAAATATTCAAATGGATGAAGATAAACTTATTATTTTAGTACAAAATCATGCTTTATTATATGATAAAAAGTCAAAGACTTTAAAAATATAATTAAAAAGAGAAGTTTGGTCTGCAATTGCCAAGAACTTGGTTGCAACGTTGTATTCAAAATGCGCCAATGAGCGGTCAATATATTTTTCTGTGTTTAACAGCACTGCTAACATAATTCTACAGCACTGACACACTGATTTCTTAAGTTAAGTTAAGTTGAGAGTAAACGCATACATTCCTTAAGTTAAGTTACGTTAAGTTACGTTAAGTTAAGTTAAGTTAAGTCAAGAGTAAATAGGCCTTAAGACGTTAAACTCATTTTTCTTTGTTGCTTAAAAACGGCACTTATATGAATATGTTTTGATTTAAATTTTCTATATACGCACAGTAGATTTTATTGTCTAATTCCAAAAAATATAAGGTACACTTATTTATTAAATTCAAACATATTTTCGGCATAACAAACACATTATCAGCTCAAACTCTTTCATTAAACTTTCTGTGCACACTTTCTGGACAAGAATGTGAGTAAATCCAAACATAAGCCTAAGAGTCAAGCGATATCAGCCAAATCTTTTGCAGAGCAGTTAATCTTTCAACCAGACAACATGTTCATCGATGACGAAGGTCAAGTCTTTAATCCGTTTAGCGTAGGCCCGGCCTCAGGCAATCAGCGCTATGAGTACAAGATGCCTGAAGCTCCAACATATCCGCCACCAGTTTTTGCTACTTGGCCGCCACCTAAGGAACATACCAACAGATCTATATCGCAGTGCTCACTGGCCAAGAAGGCGCCAAGTGATATCAATTCTGTCAAATCGAAAATGGGCCAAGTTGCAATCTCGAAGGCCATTAATAAAGAGATGGCCGCTTCAAAGCAACTGTCAGACGATGAAGAGCGCTTTAATGCGGGTCGTGATTCCAAAACTCATGTGCCCAAGATTCGGGCAATGGACAACAAGTCACACATGTCCGTCACTACTTTAATGCCGGTCAGAGAACGTCGATCGTCTTCAAAAACTAGCTCAAAATCCCATATGAGTAATGTTTCTAAGGCAGTTTCCGTTAAAAGTAAGCAGTCTGCTGTTGGAGCTTCCAAGATGAGCGTTCATTCATATGTAAGCAAACGCACAGAATCAAATACCACGTTAAAGCAGCTTAAAGAAACCTCTGAATCAACTAAAAGCCTATCTAAGAGTCCTTCTCTTGGCTCTAGAAAAGATGAAGGAGATGTTAGAAACCGACGATCGTCTTCCAAAGCTAGTTTGAAATCCCATGTGAGTAATGTTTCTAAGGCAGTTTCCGTTAAGAGTTATAAGTCTGCTGCTGGAGCTTCCAAGATGAGCGTTCATTCATATGTAAGCAAACGCACACAATCAAATACCACGTTAAAGCAGCTTAAAGGAGCCACAGAATCAACTAAAAGCCTATCTAAGAGCCCATCTCTTGGATCTAGAAAAGATGCAGGAGCTGTTAAAAAACGACGATCGTCTTCAAAAACTAGCTTAAAATCCCATGTGAGTAAGAGTTATCAGTCTGCTGCTGGAGCTTCCAAGATGAGCGTTCATTCATTTGTAAGCAAACGCAAAGAATCAAATACCACGTTAAAGCAGCTTAAAGAAACCTCTGAATCAACTGAAAGTCTATCTAAGAGCCCATCTCTTGGATCTAGAAAAAATGTAGGAGCTCATCGATCCAGTAGATCTCGTGTCTCATTGAAATCCCAGTTAATGCAACAGAAGGATGACAATGTTTCTCGTATCACACACAAGTCCTTGGCGAGTGTTCATCAGGCTGATAAGATTTCAATTAAGTCCAAGGTAACTGATTTGCAGGCCGAAAAGATCTCCAACGCATCCAAGGCGAATGATTTTCAGGCTGATAACATTTCACGCAAAACAATCAAATCCATTGCCAGTGATATTCAGGCAGATCAAGTTTCTCAAATTTCTCGAATTTCGTCCAAAGCAAATGACATTCAATCTGATGAAAAGTCTTACGTTTCGATAAAGTCACAGGCACAGACACAGGAAGAAAACAAAAAGCCATTGTTGAAAGAGCTTGCCGAATCGGTTAAAAATGAGCTAGAAACTTCAATGGAAACATCCAAGTCTTTGGCTGAAAAGGCAGCGCTTATAAGCGATCGCCTTAGAGCTGGCAATGTGTTCAAACACAATCGTTTCCATAGCCTAACTCGCATGTATACAAACACTGAACCAGTAAAGAGATGCCGTCAGGATCGTATGGCATTTTGGTTTAAAGACGCCGTTCTATCCTAAATATCTACTGTTTTAACAAATGCTTAACGGACTGACTAAATCATTTAATTTTCAACATTTCAATAGCTATGAGTTTGTATTAGAATAAACCAACAAAACTCTATATAAATACTATATATATATATATATATTTAACCCACTCTTTCGAGTAAAGTGCTCAACATGATTTGCGGTTCAACATTTTGCTGACATTTTGTATCATTAATTTAAATGCGCTAAATTTTGCGGTCGGTTGAGGATTGTGCACCGTGGCTCATAAAATATGCAAAAACATTTGTTTAATTTGCACAGAAAACTCACTAAAAATCAACAAAAAAAACTAAAGCTAAGAAGAAAAAAGCAGTCAACACAAATTTTAAATATGCTAACAGTGTGCAAAGAAAAGTTTTCTTTTCTTTTGAGTATTTGTCAGAGCGAACGATTATGGTTTTTATAAAGAAATCTTATCAAGTTCTACTAAAAAATTGGAGTTACTTTCCTTGGATATAGTTTGTCTTTTAGTTAAACAGCTTTTCCACTTGCTTAGAATATCTATTCCTAGAAACAAATATCCTTAAAGCTCTTAGAGAACGTCCACAACTCTTTGGACGGTTAGGGTATGCATGTATAATAATTGCCGAGCTCTTGACGGAGCGGGAAACTGTAGCTATCCGGGGCAACATTGTTGACCATGTTGTTTGGAGCATTGTGGTTAATTTTATTTATGGCAGCGCAACATGCTAATTGCGACAACAACAAATTGGCTGCTGCTGGTTGCGCCTAATCAGGGTCAGGTTTTTGGCCGAGTCGCCTTTAGCGGATAATTTGCGAGTTATTAGAACGGTACTCTGCGCTCTCGGGACGGCACGGGCAATTATGACAAATTGCATGTCAATTTCCAAAACACCACTGTGGTAAGTTCTACCTGCCCTTCTTCTTCCACAGCCACTCATAAGTAGGCCACATTAAATGGGGCAAGTTTGCGAAAGTATGCGCATATTTATAAGTGCAGACATATGTACATAGTATGTCCTATATCCATGTCATGTATGTATTTATATGCAAATGCAAACATTTTTATGCTTACTAGTCGTACAATAAAGGAAACAACTGTAATAATGGCAACGGGCGCATAAAGTATCAGATATAATAGCAACAAACAACTTTGCAAAAGTGCAAAAACCGCCAACAACAAACAAACAAACCGCCAGCAATACCAACAACAACAACAACAACAAAGGCATCGAAATGAAACAATCGCAGCCCGCGCTCGGTGTGCGAATAAAACAGATGAAAAAAGCCGAGAAAAATATATTTAATACGAAAAGTTTTGCAATAACGGAAATGAAATGGAAATGGACGCGCGCCAATAGACATAAATGTGTGCGAGGTGCCACAGCCGACAGGATGCAAATAGGACACGGCACCAGCCAAGCACCATCAACAATACAACAGCAACAATAACAACAACGAAAGTAATCTCAATGCAGGCCGTGCATAAAACAAAAGAGCCACAAAATGCAAACAACAGGCAGCAAACTCAAAAGTATAAACTAACAACAATATCCGGCAAAAGCAATTGCACAAAACCAAAGTGGCAGCATCCCATCTAGCCTACTACGACTTCTACAACAATATAAGAACGTTTGGCTATAAAATATTAAAAAAGCAAATCACAAAAATATGCATTCACATTTGCCAAAAAGGTGTTTGCAATATATACAAATGAGTTCTGTGTTTTTAAAGTTTTTAAGTTGCATCTTATTCAACAAATCTATTCAGTAAAGTGCAATATATTTTATTAAACAAATAGTAAAAGAGTTTTTGACTATTGTTAAGCTTGCTATAATCATCTTGCAGAAGTTTTTGTTGTTTTACAACTTATGCACTAAAGCAAATGTTTTTCAATGCTTTAAATATTTTATGTCTGAATGGATTTGCCATAATAAAGTCAACTCTGAGATGCTGCGCTGCCAATTTGCTCGCTAAAAGAAAGAAAATAAAGAAAATGGAAAAATGGAATAAAGAAAGACAAGGATGACAAGGAAAAAGTATATATTGAGTGATGTTGATTGCTGATTGTGATTCTACCACAAAAAAACTTTTTCGCAAACAAATGAAAGTCGTAGTTAACATTAACGCAGCAAATTTGATTGCAAGAGAATGAAAGTAAAAAGCTAAAACAACTCAAGCTCTAGTTTTGTATGGATACAAAACAGTAAATGCATTGAAATCTTTTGCTTTAATCCTTTATTCACTTGAGCAAAAGCTAATACATAATTTAAACTGTTGAAGTAGAATAAGTAAAGTTTTGGCCATTGTAAGAGATGCACTTAAAGTGCACATTCAATAGATAGACAATTAAAGAGTATGCTAATTAATTGCTGCAGCACGACAAGTTTGTAAATGTGTGTGTGTGTGAGTTTGTGTTTATTTTGGAGGGCGTGTTCAAAACCAATATATACACTTACCGGTCATGCACAATTAAAGCTGCCGCAATGCAGATTTACATACTCTCTCGCTTTCTCTCTCTCTCTTTTTGGCTCTCACTTGAGTACATGCAAAATGCTGAGCCTCAAAGTACACTTAAAATTTACTTGCTTACATACTTCATGTCACTGCGGACGGCACACGCTTCGTATGCGTAATAAAATTTAATAGACAATAGGCTGCAGAGTCTCCCCTTTGACCTCTGTCAGTTTCTAGGTTGAAATGTCTCACTCTTTTACGCATACTTACACAGATGCGCCCTGCAGCGTTCTCATGTTTCTCTGCTGATAAACTTTAATAATTATTGTTCGTAGTTTGGGGCCAAGCTATTATTGGCTTGAAATAATATTCATGGGAGTGAGAAGTAGCAGGAGCAGAAGGACATGCGTTGCACACATATTGACAGGCGTTTGTTTAGCGGCAAGTTGTCTAATATTATTTTAATTTATGACTAACAAGATAATGTCTCTCTCTCTTCTCCGATTAGCGTGTGATTGCGTCTAACCAAATCAAACTAAGCCCAGTTTATTTGCTCAAATCACTTGTTCTGAAGCCTTTCCTATCGAATGCTGACTAATGCCCGGCCATAAATTGACCTCGTCCTTGATAATCAAAACTTCATACAAAGTTTTACTTGAACTAACTTGAAAATAATAAGTTCGAGTGTGTGTTAATTGAACCTCAAGCATTAAGATTGGAAGATTTTCCGTTGTTACTAAACTTGTCACAATTCAAAGTATTCACAAAACTATTGATTAAGTTCAAACCAGGGCTGTTAGATAATGAATTTCAAACAAAAACTATGAAATATAATATGATCAAATTCAAAGGAGTATTTGTTATTTTAATGTTGTAAACATAATCGCAGCACACATTACAAATTATGCAGTTTTCAATTTACTGTTCATCTGATGTTATGATAAGGTCCAGACTAACACCCCAATTTGCATATATTTAATAGCAACTTTTTCAATTTACTCGCACTAAATGTAGTTGATTAACAAATTACAATTTACATAGTACAAGCGAAATTTTAAACGAATCAAGCGACTTGCATAATAATTATTTGCAATGCATAAAAGCAACCACATTATGCGTTATTTAATTTTTTTACACTGCTTTGCTTATAGAATATATATATATATATATATATTTTATATATAAAATTAATTAACAATTTGCATAATGATAAACGAGCATGGCTTTGAAGTAGATAGCTTTAGTGTATGTAGAAGCTACAAAATCAGCGCTGCTTTGGGCAAAAATGAAAATGAAATTGTGAATGAAAATGAAAATCAACACAGAACGTTGCATAGTAGAAATGATTCATAGTCCCATTGTGAGAGACAACGCAACACTGGCTCACTGGCTCTGATGGCATGATTTCATAGTGAAAGTCAACTGAATCATTTGTCGTCATAACTTTTGTCATTAAACGGTCAACGGACGGATCTGCTAGAAGAAGGCACCAATTCCTCTAGCTGCTGTTGCATTCGGGACGTGCTGGAGTCGACAAAGAGATTGGAAAGTCCAGAGAGACAGAAAGAGAGAGAGAGAGAGAGCCGACTGTGTATACATTTTTCATAACATGGTAAATATGAATAGAAGCACAACTCAGCTTTATACTTAAATACATACAAACATTCGTTTCGTACTTAGCAGCAGGCTGCCAAAGTCACGTTTCTTAATATGTCTACGAACGTGTATGTGCAATGTATACGTATAAGTTTGTGTGTGTGTGTGTGTTTGTGTTTTATATTGTGTGCTAAGCTTCACACATTTTTAATTTATTTTCATGCTATAATCTATGCAATTTTAGCCATAGCCTTAAGCAGCGGGTTAAGAAGCGTTTTTGAACCCTTTCGATACGGCCAAGCAGCATTTACGTTCTTTTCTTTACATACTTGATACCGAAGGTAAAGAGTGTATTGGGTTTGTGCAATGTCCATCTGTCTGTCTGGATGAACGCAACTTTTTTCCACACCCTTCAAGCTAGAGACTTGAAACTTTCCAATTCTCTTTATCAATGGGATAGTATATTAAAGTGTCAAGATGGGGGCTCTACGATAACTCAAATCCGATAAATCTACATATTTCACAAATCCTTACAGCTAGAAATACCAAATTTGGTAAGGAGATAGCTACTGGCATCTCCCAAAAAACATCATCCAAAATGTTAAGGCCACACTAACCTATTCCGACTGCAACGTTTCCACTTGTTTTGTTTTGTTGTCTCAAATACTTGAGCTTGTCAGGCATTGGCATTTACTTATAAATTTCTCGTTTAAAATCATAGCAGACGTTTTCCTAGCACGCATTTCAATCCAGAAAATACTATAGAACAAATTTCTGTTTATCGTACACAAAAAAGAGCTTAAGCAAATACCGTAAAAAATGGTTAATGTAACAAATTTCTTGTTAGACCAAAATAGCCAGCCCTCGTTTTGGGGCATTTCATCGTTTGACATAGCCCTAAGCATCGCATTGCTTTTTTTGTTCTGCTACGCAGCCAAAAGACAAAGTGATGTGATCCGCGAGGAAATTCAGCATCGACGGCGACAGAACCAGCGGTTCATTAAACAGGCGATTATGCATCTAGTAAATCTAGCCAAGTTGCAGGCCGAATCCCGAAAAAGCGAGGAATCAAAGACGCCACATCAACCCTTAGCTGGCCTTGATCCCAACCACCTCAGTGTTGAGCGGCAGCAGCAGACACAAATGGATGCAGATGCAGCAACATAAAAGCTTAGCAACTTTCAACAAATCATACTTAAACTTACATATAATAAATATCTCCCATTAAAACCCATTTAATTTGATGTTAAGAAAAAAACAAACGAAAAAAATTATAATTAGACATTAAGGTTTCCTTAAGCAACAAAAGTAATAATTTATTCTAAGTACGCAGTCGCCTATCAAATGAAACTGAATCCTTTGAAAATTAATTTGTTGAGAATACCTTAGTGCTGCTTAGGGCTTACCATTCCATTGGCCATTTTAATTGGTTTGCGAGCACATAAGCCAGCCCATAAGTCGACAGGTAAGAAAATATATACATATACGTACGTGTGTATATACATACATATATATTAAGTTGACAGTGGGCAACTGGCAACATTCGAAATGCCAGAGTTGGCAAAATGCAGCCGGTGCCAGTGCCAAAGGTAATACACACATGTGTGTGTGTGTGTGTAAGTGTGCGTGCAACTGTTTCTGTGTGCTGCCAGCCTAGACAATTTTAATGGCCATTGTGGTAAATGAAATGCGCTTAAGATTAAAAGCAGCGCATGGGCTATAGACTATGTTAAGCCCACAAAGCAAACATAAACGCAAACAGAAAGAGAGGCAAAGTAACGAGTGAAAAAAAAAAATAAGTAGGCTACGTGAGAAGAAGGATTAGAATGCCATGTAATACCCTGTCAAGTTTTTAAATGTTTTAATGCTCGCGTCACGTTAACAAATTCAAGTGAAGTTGGTTGCGCGTTCATAAAATCGCGTCTCGATAGTCAGATCATCATTCATCGGGAGAGTATCGATCCTTGGTACTACCACTTACAGACTTTAACAGTTTACAAATATATTTTTGTTGTGTGAGGATGATATGCTCAGTGTATAAACTTTCGATTTATGGAGTATAAAGCGTTTGCAGCAAGCACTGCTTTTGTACACCTAGCGCTGGCTTTGTCACCCACATGGCCATAAGTAAACATTTTAAAGTTCAAAGGAAGGTCCTTAACCTGCAGCCAACGGCAAAACAAACTGCACTTACCAATGTTTGTGTAAAACTCTCTCTTTACAGTTGACGCTGCTGCTGTTGCTAAATGAAGTAAGTGTTAACGCAAATGCAAACAAATGCAAGTGGCAACATAATATGTGTGTGTTGTTTGTGGCATCCGTCAGCAAATGCAACTCCCTGCTAGACATATGGGGTCAGTGCTCTTGGGCATTTGCATATTATTCCTTTGTTTCATATTTATTTCCATTAACATGTACTTGGACCTTTGAATACTTTCTGAAAATACAGGAAATAAATCATAGTTAGATCAACAATTAAATAATATTTATAGAGAAAATGCTTTTAGTTTCAGTTATAAACTATATATATCCATTATGTATATAAACTTAAATCCTTAGTCTCAAAATGTGCATTAGTCACGCCTAATGGGGAGTGCCCCAAACTACATCCATACATTTAATCCAATTATATGGCAAGCAAAATGGCATGTGCTCCATAATTCAATAAAATACCAAAGGCGGCGAAAATAAATTAAAATTATGCAAGAATGCGCCAGAGCCACAAAATAAATATACACACACACACACAGAAGCATATAAAGAAAGAGTGCTCCACAAAGTGAAGTAAGCGACGAGCAAGAGAGAAGAGGAAACGAAAGGGAAGTTGAGATGTGAGCAAATGAAACCGCCAGCTTTACCCAATGCCACATATTTACTTTTATCTCAGCGCAAGCAGCCAAAGCCAAACACGCACAAACAAATGGGTTTTGTCGGTCTTCGGGGTACAGCTGTTGCTCCGGCTGCTGCTGCTGTGGAAAGGACAAAAAAACAAGGGGTGACGGAACCCGGTTCAAGACAGACATACCAACAGACAGACAATAAATGTGGTGCATGGCACTGACAATGCCTCGACGATGATGCTCTCAAATTGTCGGTCGTTTAAATACATTTAAATATAAATGCAGTCAACGCAGAGCAGCGTAGCGCAGCAAGCAGATAAGAAGCGGCAGAAGTGTCAGAAGGAGGACATTGAGCAGCTGCAACTGCTGCAGCTGCCTACTAAAGCCCGGAATAAGTGAATATTTCATTCATTCATTTTTATTCATTTGGCATAGTCGCTATTCTATCAGCGTGCCATTTCATGGGTATTTATTTGTGTCTTTGTGTGTGTGAGTGTGTTTGAATGTGTGTAAAGGCTTGCCACAGACATTTTAAATGGGCTCGCGCGCAAATATATCCAACACTTGTGGTGCACATTTTTAAAATAATGAAAAATCTGTAAACGTTTTCCACTTTGTTCACTGGCTATTGTTTGTGTTTTTGTTACTGTTTTTTGTTCCTTGCGAAGGAACGAATTTAATTACATATTTCTTGGCGTAACGTATACGCCACGTGTGTGCTTGTGCTGGCGGTGCTGGCCAGGTCAGCGAATCGAGAATATACATTTTGACTGCTGTTGTTGTTGTTGTTGTTCGTTCGTTCAGCTTGTCGTTGTCTTGATTACATTTTCATTTTAATGCACGATTGAAGATGCATACGGCGAAATTAATTGAAAACGCTGCCAGCCAGCTTTCGGCGCTAATATTTGCCTTTCAACATGTTTTCTCCCTCTCTCTCTCACTCTCTCTCTGTCTCTCTCTCTCTTTCGATCATGTCGCTGTCGACGATTTAACGCTTACAGTCTGCGCATCAGTTGCTGCATGCGAAATGAGCTGCTGACGTATCTTTTATTGATTACTGTAAAGAATTTTTATCTTAATTTTTAAATTGCGAATCTCTTTCATGCGATTTACTAGTGTAGCAAAGAGCATTAGCGAAAGAGAATAACTCTGACTTTGGATTCATTTGGCAACATACATACATATATTTACTATATAGTACTATCGTTTGTCTAGACATTTGACACTTAATGAACTTTGTTCTATGCGGGAGGGAAATTAAACGCTTGACTGCTCAAGAATACTATCTGCATTAAGTAAAACCGACCAGTGAAGCTTAAGTAATTTATTCTCAATCAGCATTACAGCGCACACTAAATGAATTCACTGCTCAATTAGAGGACTTGTTGCTTATTTAAATGCTATTCAAAAATTAACAAGTGAATATTGAATAGCTTCGAAAACGGTAGAAGGGTTGATACTTAAAGTACCCAATATTTAATAACATTCGAAGATTAAGTTGACAAAATTATTCTGTTGCCTTTTGTAGTTGTATCTATTGTTAGCCATATCATCAAATACAAATGAATTTACATATGTGTCTAACTGTAGTATCTTTAGCACTTTGTTATCTATCCAACTGTCCTTTTCAATATCATCAGCTCATCGTTGTCAATTATTTGTGACATGCCTGTTCGACTTTATAAACTGGCACTGAGAGAGAGCTCACACGCAGGTTGCGACTGTCTCCTGGAAGTGTGTTGTGGTGGGGATTAAGACAGAGGCTTGAATCGTATCTTCACACTTTAGCGTTGATAAAGTGACATTTATTGGCTGTCAGTTGGTCGTTCAGTCAGTCAGTCACGCAGTCAATTGCAGGCCAGGCTGGCAAAGCACTTTGTCAGCTATGCCTTCTGGACAATGTAATGATGTGCCTTGCATATGAAATTTTGTCTTGTCGACTCGATTCGATTGATAATGTCGATGTCAAGAGTCGGCATGTGCTCGCACATGTTAACGTTCCGAGGAAATGTTAGAAAGACTGTCCGGTTGTCCCTCTGCTCTCTGCTGTCCGCTGTCCATCATAATTGCATAATCACATCATTGTCTTTTGTTGTAAATAATTGCAGTTGGTGTGAGCAGCAGCAGCAGAACTTTACTGAGCAGTGCCCAGTGTGAACAGTTTGGCAATTCTCAATTTACATTTTATATGGATTGTTGCAAACATTCTTTGATTTGCTTTGACAAGCTAATAAGCTTTTAAGGCTTGTCATTGAAGTTATTTATTTATTTATAATTTATAGAAAGCTTTTCAGTTAATTTAAGGTGCTTCAATGCTTTTCTTAATGTTGCTGGCTCAAAGAGCTGCTTTAACCCTAAGCACATCGTATAGCGAACGGTATGCCATTAGATGATTTCTACGAATGGGGCAGGGCAACATACACAGATAGTAAACCACACACATGAGCCCGATCAATCATTTCGGCAACATCGTCAGTGACTGCACACTGGGATAAATATTCTATACCCGTGGCAATCCGAAGTGGTAGCAGCTCAAACAAATCATAATTAGGATAATGCAAAGACAAAGCCAGAGCCAAGAACAGCAGCAGCTGAGCTGAGACAGCGTTGACAAGTCGTTCAACTGCTTTTTAGTCAAATTTCACTTCACTTTCCTCATACATTATGTTCTTGCATTCGCTTTGGCAAACGCGGCGTATTATTAATGCATTTTGATCGTTGCTCAGACGCTGTCAAGTGCTGGGATTTATATTTCTTTTACGTCTGCCAGACAATGGCCAATTTCTCAACTTGAAAATTATGTATTTATTCTTCGCATTGTCTTCAAAGTTGTTTGTGGCCAGAAGCTGCATTTAATTAAGTCAGTCCTTTAAATTGTTAGTATTTTCTGTTACGTAGCAACTTTTGCTTTCTATAGTTTCTGGCTTTGAGTGAGTATTAAAAAAAATAAGTCACAATGGCCAACTACTTTTAACTAAAGCGTTAGTTAATTAACCAGCCAAAGAGAAGCAAACAAAATGAATAGACAAAGCAAGGATAGAGTAAGCAAAACTTTGCCTAGATTAATTGCTTTACAATATGAGTTTGCTGCATCATAACTAAGATATGAGTGTTGTATAGCAATTACACGACTAAGTGCCGCATGGATTAACATTTATGCATATGCAAAATGCATCACGACAGCCGTCAAGTAAGTAAAAGCTGACGGAAGTGTATGTATATGCGTACTTTGCCTCTGAGTGGGAACTATTTGAACAGCTGCAGCTGGCAGTTGCATGTTGACAAGCAGCAGCAAAAGAAGTAGAAGGCGAATTGTCCTCGAATTGAACGGCAGCGAATGTAATGCAAACAAACAAGCAATAAGGTACGTGGAAATTGTCGCCTTAACTTAGTTTATTATAATGCCACTTGAATGAGTTTGCAACGACTGTGCTGAATGTTGTATGGATGGATGGATGCATGTATGTATGTGTGTATATCAGATATCCATTCATTTATGCTCTCACACGCTCAAGCTCGAGCTGCGAGCAAAGGCAACGAAATAATACGAATTTAGTGAATATGCAGCACAACAATGGCAATGCCAGGCTACATACATACATTCATCCAAACATACGAGCTTAGCACCCCGAGTAGGGGGGATCTAGCTTACAAACATAGACAGCTGGCAATACGAGCTACAGCCGATGGGAAGATGGTTGTCGAGATTGGATGCATATGGGAAATGGCATTCGCAAATAGCGCCAGACACGTGAGCTCTTTTTCTCTGTAGCATGCCATTGCACTACGACGTACTACTACTATTTACCTTTGTGTGCAATTTGCCATTTACTCAATTTAAATTTCCTCTCTATTGTGCTAACGGCGCAGCAAATACAAAAAGAGAAAGTGAGTGTGAGTGTGAGAGGAGCTCGGGACAATACAAATCGTAAAGTCAGGTTAAACTGTATTGACAATATTGGCACATAATAAGCTTCTTTTGAACAATGCAACACCATTGTCACAAGGTATTCATATTCAAATTGTAACTATTATTAATATATATTGTATGCAATTTAAACAAAAATTTAAATTCTATATGCATTGATAAAATACTTTGTACACAAAGAAAAAAAAGTACAATAATCAACATAATAGGCATGAAATAAATACAAAATGTTATTAAATTTGGTTTTTTGCATAAATTAAGTAGATTGTATATTGCCTAATAAATCCAATTAAAAAAGCAAAAATAGAAGCAAACGCATTAAAGCCGTTGTGCGATTAAAATAATTGGTTTTTAATCAATCAATCGATCAAAATATTTAAACTCTCTTAATTATAATTCAAATGTTACGAATTTTTTAGTCGTTTTTTTTTATAGTATCGGACAATTCTCAAAAAATATATTATGGATAGATTTAAGAATGCAACACAATGTTGCCGTTTTTTTTTTTTCAATAATTATTTATTGTATTTACCGAACAATAAACCTGATGTTTTAATCCAACATAGCATTGAAGCATAAGCCCTGCTGTTCTCTTGATTAAATTAATCATTTATGTTCAAATGTTGTTGTTTGACTTTGTCACAAATGTGAGCAATACAACAACAACAACAACAAGCAACAAATAATAATTATAAATGCAAGCAGAGAAGTACAATAATTAATACAAAAGAAGAAAGCGAGAAAATAAAAAATATATACATAGTTTGAAACGCTTTGCTGAACGAAATCCAATATTAATTCAATGAAAATGCATTATACGATTAATTTATACTATAATGATGCTTAATGCTACGCCTGCTTTTAATCGCTTCGGTTCAGGGTTCAAATGCGCTTAATGAGCTTTTAAAACAAAACTGAGCTCCCTCCCACCCTCGCTCCTCACCCTAGTCAGAAAGTGCATTTAATTGCTGGCAGGCAACCAAAAAGCATAAATTGCATAAAGTAAACAAGTTCGTCCCAAGTTTTGGGCCATGCTCAAGTTTCGTAGTCGAAACGAGAAGTAAACTATGTAGAGTATACATTCGATATATATAAGTATATGTACTTATATATATGTATGCATGTATCGGTGTTTTTCTTGGCCCGGACACTTATCGAAGACATCGGGCCAGCAGCAGCTGACTGCGTTTTTGCTTACTTTGTTAATTAAAAATTTCGTTTCTTCGTATTATGTCCAGCAAACAATGAAACGTGAGCAATGTAATGAAGTGGAAAATGAAATGGCCAAAAAACTGTCCATCGCTACGTATACTTAATGTGGACATTTTTTATAATTTGCAAAGGTAAATAAAGAATTAACCACTGGAAGTGCGTAAAATGCATTCATACTATATATACATATATATTTATTATTTATATGAATAATTTCCCTGGGCGCCGTTCATGTTTCAACGTTAATTGGGTATTTGAATCCTGATTGCAGCAAGCACACGATTTTATCTTTAGGCAAACAAGATATATCAGCATGAATATAAATGTTTAAAGGGGAGAACTGACAAAATGTGTTGAAAATAATTGCAAAGTTCATTAATAAAAGTTTGAAAAGTTTTGCGAAAATGTTCTTGCCTTGAATTGAATTGCAATAATAATAATATTTAAGTTTAATATTTTTAACTCTTAGTTCATATGATAGATCCGTAGTTTAGTTAGTATTTTTCTAACTGCAGGCATTTAATTATATATATGAGAAGAAATTTGCATTTTAATGCACATTACATTTGTGAGCGAAAGTAGTTTTTACATTTCACAGTTCTGTCATTAATTCTCACTTACTTTTTTGGTAGCTTCTCAAAGCGCTTAAGACCAAGAGAAGTACGCTTTCTTTTTACTGAATGGCACATACAACTTGCACAACTCATTTCATTAAAAGTTTGCAACACTTGAAACTAATTTCCACTGCCAATACAAAGAAAGTTTGGCAGCAAGACATTACCATTTATTATCCTTAACACACTTTTTGTTTTTTCGCAGATAACGTAGTAAAAAGAAAGCTAAGCAAAGCAGAATGCAAATTGTATTTGATTTAATGATACACTGCATTCAAAAGTACTTCGATTATAAAATATATTTAAACTCACATAACAATTAAATGTTTGCGACTTTTAATCATCCAACTTATCCACAATATCATATGTGAAACTCGAAAAGAAAACGCGTGCAGCAGACTTTAACTGCTACATGCTGCAATATAATTAACTTTCACAAAAGTAAATAGATTCTTGGTGAGTGAAAACTAAAGACAACAGTTGTTAATGAGTGGAGTTTGAACGCAAACTTCGCTGTTCGCAGTTGCTGCTGTTGTACAGACGGATCCAGTGCTTGCTTCTTGCAACTCGAGTGCAAATGGCAAGTGAGAGTAATTTACGTTACAGCATTTACCGCTGCTGTTCCTGCTGCTGTTGTCGTTGACTTAGCTTAGTTAATATTTGCGGGTTCTATATGAAGTGGCAAAGTTTGGAGCTAAGGTTGAGCTTGAGTTTTTAGTTAGCCTGCGAATGATACGGGTAAGAATTATTGATTTAATGTTAACAAAGCAGCACAAGGCACGAGCTGAAGCTGACGCTGACAGCAGACGATGTGTCGCCACTGCCAAGTCTGCTTGCTGCTACTGCTGCTGGCAGCAGAAGCGGAAACGGAAGTGCAAAGCAGCAACGACAACTACAACAGTGACAAAGGCAAAGCCAAAGCCAACTAAAACCACAACAACGGCAATCCTTGTAAATAGCTCTCGCCGTTTTTATAGCTGGCAGACAGACGTGTTTTGTTTTGTTGCTGTTACTGCTGTTGCTACTCACAGGCAAATGTTGGACATTTGTACAGTTTCGGTCACTGGCAAATGTCAACGGTGTTTTATAATGATATTGTTGTTGTAGTTGTTATTGTTGTTTGGTGTTATTGCTATTGCTATTGCTATTGTTGTTGTTTTTACTCAAGTGAACAAAGGGAAACGCTGTCAGGCAATAGTCTGACGTTTTATTTATTATTTCCTACAGCAGCAAGGCGCTAGAAATGCCAGCCACGATTATATATACATATATGTATAGCAACTGGCATTGCAACTAATTTGCGGTCCATCGAGCCAACATATATATCACTCAGTTAGCAATAATTAAGTTCTTTAGTTAACTAGATTTGTTTGATAATTATTAATGAAGACCAAAATGCTCGTCTCGACTGATTCGAATTTTAGCAATTCCAGAAAAATTCTTTGTTCACCTTTACATTGCTTTTTCTTATGAATTTTGATAGCATCTACTTTAATATTAACCGTCAAGAAGTTCATGAAAGGAAGCGAGTATAAATAGAATATCTGAATGTCTATTTTAAATGTATCTTAAATCTGATTTCAAAATGATTTTTTATTTAATTTTTTTGCGCAGCTCAAAGATAAGTTTTCAATTGCATGCTTTAATCGAGTGGCAACTTTAATACTTACTTCTGTAATGCACGTTGCATGTGAGAAGCGGTGCGATGCGATGCGATGTGGAGATAAGCGAGTTAAAGCTGCAGCAACATTGTAAAAAGCATTAAAATTTCAAATCGAAATACAAGACAAGAAAGTTTTAAGCCAGCATTCAGCATTCAGCAAACAATGGCAAACAACTTGAGGGGCTTGAGAGTGCAGCAAAACTCTTATCAAGAAATAAAGTGAAGCAAAACTTTTAAGCGTCTTTGCACGCATACAATTTCTCATGAGCACCAAATACAATTGCACAATAAAATATATATATATATACACAGTCACACATTTATATCGGAGTACGAATGCAAAAGAATAAGAAGATGAAGCTTAAGCGAGAGGATTTTAAAAGCTGCGACTCGCAAAAGGTTTTTGTGTGTCGTCAACGCTGCCATTTTACTAAAAGCGGAAGACAGTTGCCAAAAAACAAAAATAAGTAAAAATATAAGCCCAACAAAATTATATGTACAATATAGTAGTATGCAACAACATGGCGGGTGCTTTGCCATAATGGCTCTGTGCCTT
This sequence comes from Scaptomyza montana, assembly GCA_018904305.1. Classification (NCBI taxonomy): domain Eukaryota; kingdom Metazoa; phylum Arthropoda; class Insecta; order Diptera; family Drosophilidae; genus Scaptomyza; species Scaptomyza montana. Next base: position 1,878,076 of record JAEIGR010000027.1, read on the forward strand.
AAGACTATGTTTTAAAATGGCGGCTGACGAGCGCACTTGCTGCAGCTGTTGCCTGACTCCGGCTCCCATTGATGTTTTTATCGAAAAATGAAATTAAAAGTGCGCCGTTGCCGCCGAAACTTTCGCTATAAAAATGAAGGTAAGTTACTTTTAGCCTTCTCTCTTTCTGTTTGTCTTTCTCTCTCTCTCTCTCTCTTTCTTCACTGTTAGCGGAAACAATGAAATCGGCATTCATTTTATTAACTCTTTGAACCGTCGCTCAAGCGAATTGCCAATTAAAACAGCACTTGCGAGCAGCACTCCTGGCACAACGGATACGCTCGGGCTACGTCACTTGTCACAACGGAAATCACGTTGAATTCGTGCAAAGAAATTCAATGAGATCGAATTGGAAACAGAGTGGAACATGCATGATCCGATTACTTTTTTATGACCAAAACTATAAAGCAAACAAATGGCATTTATAGATAAATTTTAATTTAAGCGCTGCATATATGTACATACATAATTTAAAAGACCGGGCGACACAAAGTCAGGGCCAGCTTGGGCCATAAAAATGTGTTGGGCAAATAAATTTCAAAGTGAAATACTTGTAAATGAAAACAAATGGAGCCAAACACACACACATACGTTAAACAATAACTGCTGAAGGACACGGACACAGAATAGCTAGATTCTTGCGCTTACAAAGCCAAATATTCGACATTACGTATACGACTTGTACGCACAAAGTGCAATAAATATTGTGTGTCAATGACATTTCTTTGGGCTTAAGCTAAAAATGTGCTAAAAACATGCCATAAATTGTTCATTTCGTTTGAGAGTTATAAAACAACTCGTTCAATAAATTCATTTAATTGGCTTAAATTCAGTCGCTTTAATTGATATCCAGCTGAGCTGAGTAAGCTAAACATAATTTAGCGTATCGTATATTTTATGCCTAAATAAACACAAATTATATGTTTATATTATTATGTTGTGTTTTCATAATTTCGTTTTCAAAATTCAATTCACGGACCCAAGGACAACTAACTAATTTGGCAAGTGCAACGGTCCAGCAAAATACATATTAACATAATTATTATGAATTTTTCGCTACGCGTGACTTAAATTATATTTTTAATGAGCGAAAACCACAATTTATAATCTGTATTTTGCATTTAATTATTGTTTATTCGGTTTGTTTGTCTGCCGCACAGCTGATTGTTCAGTGCCAAAAATGAAATTAATTATTAAAATGCGTACAATGTACAAAAGATGTTTGAAATAATGCATTATATAATGCTCAGCCACTTGGTTTTTTTTTTCAATAAATTTTCAAAATCAATTATATGATCTATTTGTTTTTGCATAACATTATGGGGCAAGTTTCACAATTTACATTTCTAATTGCAAACACAAATAAAATGCATGCAAAAAAGCTAAATCAAAGACTATTTATTTAAAAGACAAACGACATATCCAAATAAATAAAGTTAAACACAAAAACCTTTTATATATTTGCATATCGATAAACTGATTTATCACGCACTCATGTACTCTGAATATAAAGGTGAATCGATAAGATTTTATATATATATTTGACGACAAAATACGCATAAATATTTGAATAACAATTTAAGCCAATTTAAGTTTTCACCTCCGCCTTGCTACAGATAATAGTTATTGGTTTTCCTTGGTTTTTTCTTTCTTTCTTTAGCTAAATGTGAGTGGGAGAAACCACATTTAATTTGTCTGACAGCCAATACACAGCATTGCACTAACTTATTCATTAAATTTGTAAATGATTTGGAAAATAATTTCACCCGTTTCATGTCGTAACTTGTAAAGTTTTCAACAAAAATGCAGCTGCCTGAAAAATATGCCATTGTCGTTAAACTTAAATTATTTTCCATTTTAGCTTGTCATAACTTTTATGCAAATGTTGACGCACAAATGCCAGACAAATATCTTTATGTACTATGTATAAAAATGTATTTCCTTTTGCACATAAAACTTTGTCTGCACATTTGCGACAGATATTAGGGACAAAAGTCATGGAGATTCCGTTAGCTTTGTTGCCAAGTCTTTTAATGAGTTTTACAGTTGCATGTTGCAAGTTGCAACAACGGATGAATGTTGTAAATAAATTATCAAATTAATTGACTGTACTCGTAGAAAGATTTCACTATTGTTGGCTGAGGAAAGTCAACTCTTCGCCAACATAAATAAAATGAAATATTGATGCAAACCAGCCAGCCAGCTTTTCGGTCAACTCACTCACCTGCCAAATTACGATGTGTCGCACATTAAGTGCTTCATTCTCATTCAGCTTGTCAGCGAGAATGAAGAAAGAAAGAAAAAGAGCTGTGGGCAACGCAATCATCAGTGGCGACAGCAGCAGGAATGAGTTGGAGCAGCAACAGCAGGATATCCTGTCACGTTTTCAGTTGACTTGACTGCCGTGGGAAAGTGCGCAGTACTTAACCGTTCAAGTTGCCGGTCTGGGACTCTCAAGCTTGCCTCCCTTTTTTGCCTCTGGGCCACTGTTGTCAATGTCTCGGTGCACTACCCACCCACCAACCTACCTACCTAGTCTTGTTGTGGCGTGAAAATTAAAGGAATTCCGTTATTATTTTGCCTTTTTTTATAATTCTTTCCCATCTGCACACACAGACACACACTTTTCACAGCACTTTGATGCAAATTATGTCGGCGCAGCGAAAACAAATGTTGCATGCGACACGACATGTCACAAGTGCTTAGTAGTTCCCGAGTGCCACAGTCTCACACACACATTGAACGCCTAACGTAACTGAGGTTTTCACTGCCTTTAGCTTGGCCTGGCTGTGTGGATCTGGATATGCATGTTCATATATGTATATATATAAATGTTGGAAGCGTGAAAGTAATTTGCAAAGTAGACGTTCTGCAGTTGCAGTTGCTGCCTGTGCAAGCCTGATGGCTTTCTCTGTTGTCATGGCAGCTCATTATGTGGCGGCTTTTTTCTTCTTCTTCTTCTTCATCTTCTGTGTGCCGTCATAGAAAAGTATGACGCGTCATGGTTGAAAGCTGAGAGTGGAGAGCAGCACAAAGAGCACAACGACAACGTCAAGCAAAAGTTAATAATATACGAGAAAGTAGCACGAAACAAATCTGAATACGACCGACGAATACAACATGAGAGAGTTGGCAAAGGGATTACAACGCATTAAGCTCGCCTTGCCTTGAGTAGGATACACCATTTTTTATTCATTTTTATGAGTATGAAATGAAAATTTCACTTATTTCCTGCAACAAATTTGCTAAGTTGCAGTCGAAATGCATATTATACTCAATTTGATGAAAATTTATGAAAGAACAAAGAACTTCCAATTAAAATATCAAAGCATTTTAGAGTTTCTTAGCTGCGAGTGCATGCTGGAGTGTTTAAAGTTATTTTGTATTTTATGTACATATTTTCGAATAAATGAGAAAATGAGCAGTGAAAAATTCATTTATCGTGCGATTTATCTTAACGAAATGCCTGCGACTAGCAGCCATTTATAGACAGTCAACCAGTCAAGCGTTTATAGACAGACAGATAGACAGACAGACAGACAGACAGAGAGACAGGTCTCCGCTTTTTCGGTACCACGCTGAGCGCATAAAAAATGGCCACCTAGCGGGATGCCATTGTCGTTGTTGTTGCTCCTCGCTGGTGGCAGTCAAAAACTGAAACGGATTTAGTTGCCAAACGGCCAAATCGAATGTCAGCAGCAGCCGTTCGGAGTTCGGAGAGGTGGAAGGAGCGAGCAAACGAAGCGAGCCGCTTGCAGACTGCAGTTATCAAATAGAAATGTAGCCAGACCCAAGAACAGAGCTACGCTAAGCTTTTGCTGCCAGCGTCTAGACGGCATTTATCATGCAGCCAAAGAGTTTTATATACATATACAACCAAATGGCGAGCATTTGAAGTCAGGCATTTTATAGTCTATTATGCAGATCAGCTTTGGCTCTAAAATTATTTGCACCCGTTGCCATCATTTGGTTAATTAACCCAAAAGGACTTAAAGCGCTTTTACTGGCCCCACGCGAATCATTTGGCCAACTCTCTTTGTGTTTTGTGTATTGGCTGTTGATTTAAAATCAAATTGGGGTTTAATGTTCGCTCTACACTATTTTATGCGGTCAAGGGCGGCTGTGTGCTGCAGGTGGCAATAATTGAAAAACTTTGCCAAGCCTACTCACTAATTAAAAGTTTTTTGGCTTAGCATTCGCTTTGTTGTTGTGCCTGGGAATTTAGCTATGTATATTGAGACGATGATGCTCTTGTGTACTTTATATATATATATAAATATTGTAACAACTGATGTTGTTGTATTAGACTTTTAACTCTGTTGCTGTTCATGACTGGCTTTATTAAATTAAAAGTTTCAACATGGCTGCTGCTGCTGCTGCTGTTGGCTAGTGTCAGGCAAGTTGTTAATGCGATTATGCGAAGGCGTTGGTCGCCTTTCGTCGCGTCCATTGCTGAATTATGACAACAATTTGAGCCGCATCTCCTTCACCCCGCCCCCCTTTGTCACAAGAAAACAATCGATTGCCAAAAATGCCAGAGCTGAGTTGTGCATTTGTCGTTGAATCACAGCAATTCAATGTTCAACTGCAGAACAATGCAGTGCAGTCATCCCAAAAGATGCCACAGCGCCAGAGTTGAGCTTTTTTTGGGAGTGCTTGGAGGCGGCGGTATAGAGACAGCTGCATGTGGCACGCCTGCTAATGAAATTGTGCATTCAATCGAGTGGAACGATGGCAAAAGTCAATAAAATTGATGTAGCATGCAACACTGCAAAAACTCAGAGCATCTCAAGTGCTTGAACTGCGCAAACCGGCAAAATGAACTTGACGACACAAAATGGAAATAGTTGGATGTCAATCGCAAATGCAAAACCAACTATTTGGGCGCGCACACAGAATGCAGCTGAATCTGAAGGAAAAGTTTGATATTAGATAAATATTAAGCATGCGCCATGCTGCTTATTGAAATTTACAGCATTTTTAGATTATGCAATCTTATTTCAGCGGCAACTTAATAGCATTGAATACACGTTATTGGCCAGTTGGCACTTTTATAGCTGTTATTTAAGATTGAGATTGAGATTGACTTAGCTTTAGCTACAAAGCGAGTGCACTTAGCTAATAAATCTTAAATATTTTATTTTTGCTCTTGCAAGCGTTACAATTCCATTTCAAGGTTGTATTTTTAAGTGCCAACAACGAACGCGCCAGAGTGCTGTCAAAAAATATTTCTTGTATAATTTGTGTCCTGCTTTTTTTTTCTCTTATCGTTCCCTTTTTTTCGATACTTTTTATTTGTGTTGGTTGGTTTCTTTTCTTTTTTTTGTGCCTACCGCTAACCTTCATCAGTAAGCCAATTACGGTATTAAAAGAAAAAAATGAAGGAAAAAATGAGCAACATAGCCGACTTGAGGCGCAAGAAGGTCAGGTCAAATGTTGCCGTCCTGCCTGTTTGCCAGTTAGGCTGTTAGGCTGGCTCGTGTCGGACTGCCTGACTGACTGCATTTAAATGTGAATTGAAATTAATTTCGCTCGAGCAAAGGCACAAAATGGCCATGACGCGGTCATTTTGATGTGGGTAATGCGTCTTGCCTGTTTCATATAGCATATTGTTCAACCTTCGAAGTGGTCCCAAAAGTAAACTTCCGATATAATGATGAATTTGACAACTGACAGCCACTTAACAACATTATCGCATCGATCTTATCCACTTGCAATCATACACAAGATTAATGCCTTAACCAAACACCTTTAATTTTCGAGTATGAGTTTTAATCGGTAATCGAACCACAAATACTCTATGAATATTATGGGTATGTACAATATAGTCACCTCATGGTCACGCTCTTTAAAACTTAAAAATACTACATCCTCAATGTGTTCCTCTAGTCATTATACTCCCTCGTATTCATGATGCTGATGAAGTTTCTTTGCTAACTAATTTTTAATCAGTAAAAATATATTTTAAGTAACTCATAAACAACGTTTTCAACACACTTTCAAACCTTTAAATGGGATTAAAAAACTTATTTAACATAAATAAAATCAAAACAACATTTTAATAAACATGGATTCTAACATATCTCTGTAAATGTGTGCTCTAACCTCTGTCTCTCCCTGTTAAATATATAAAAAAACAAAATCCCCACTTTCCGTAAGTAGAAGCTGAAGATAAAGGAGATCGGAGAACGGCAAGGCACTTGAAGCCAACTCCACGCTCTCTCATTCTAATAAACCTAAGTGCTTTCAACTTTCAAATTGAAAAGTCAACAGAAAGCATAGCCGAATAGCAAAAACAGAAAATAGCTAAAGTTGAGCGCACAAAACAACACACAGGGCAAGAAGATAAAGAGGTAAAAGAATGGCTGAGGGGCTAGGCTAGAGAGTGTAGAAGGTGTGGATGCCGCGCCGGGTCGGGGGAGTCAAGTCGCATAGAGTATGACGCGGCTTAAAATTACAAAAGATTAAAAAGCGAAATATAAATATTTATCTGCGGTGTTGCCGCGCTTGAAGTTGACAGTCAGTCCGTTAGTCTTGTCACTGAGTCCGTTCGTTGGTGGGTCAGGCTCAAACAGAAGTCCAGGAGTTACAGTATGCCAGGACCCCGGACACCACATTGTGGGGCGAGAGTTGAGGGAGGGTAAGTGGAAGCTGCGGTGTAAAGGTGCCTTTGTTGGACGCCCTGGCGCTCTTGCGACATTTTGAGCTCATGTAAATCCATTTTAATTAATTCGAGACAAAGGTTATATCCTTCCTGGCATAATAATGAACCAAGGGTGAAGGAGGAAGGGACAGATCCGAAGAACCTTTAGGTGAGATGAGGCTCGGCTTTTCTAAAGGATTTGCATTTCATTTCAAGTGGATGAACCAACGAATCTGAATCTGAATCAAAATCGCTAGTTTAGCTCCAAGGGGCAGGCCAAAGGGCCAAGGAGCTTTGACAACTGTGTCGCTTGACTGATGCTCAAAATTAAAACTGTTAGATTAGAATAAATAGAAAAGTACTACACAGCAGCGGGAAATGACTGCTTAACGGTCCAATGTCCAATTGCTTCAAGTCAAAAATCGCCCAAAATTTGATAACGTTAAATTCGAATGCTAAGTGGATTTGAATATTGATTGCAGCTAAGCCCAGTCCAGTCGCCCGGTTAAAATCTTTAGCTCTATTTGCATATTGCTTTTTGCAGCAAAAGCTTTTGTGTACAACTTATCCGCTTTGCTAGACAATTTTGCGTAAATCAGCTTAAAGAAATTACAGGCAACGGCAACAACAACAACTCGAGCGCATGACTTGAGTGTTTTGCCCAAGGAGAAATTCTCAGCCTTCGTTTCAGTCAAGAACCTAATAGTACTACAGGCACAATTACGTACGAAAAGCAGGAGCAGGAGCAGACTACCAGACGACGACGACATTCGACGACATTCGACAAATCTGCACTTACTTAACTTAATTACGAGCGTTGAGCAAATGAAATAAAAGTTTTTAGCACCCAAAATCTGCAGAGTCAGAAACGTAAAGTTTCTACAACTTTTTTTTTTCTTTGTCAAACAGAAGGCCTAAACCTTCGGACCAGAACACCACAGAACTAAATGGGTTGGGTGACCCAAAATTGGTGCTCTGCAATTTGGTCAGCTTCAAACTCAAAGTCATAACAGTTTGGCAGCTGCAATCGCCTCCTCATCATTTATGCTTTTGAGCGCATAATTGCCTGTAATTAAGGTGTATTGGCCATGGCCAAGGAGAAGCAAATAAAAAATTCGATATCAGCCCAGGCCCGACACACACACAAACACACACAGACACACACAAATTGGTTTGCTGCTTGCTACATAGCCGAAAATTGCATGTGCCTCGTTGCCTTTGAGCTGTCATCGACAAATTTGCTAACTGCTTAGCTACTAGACTTTCATTATGTAGGCACAAGCACGAACACACACAGAGAGAACACCATTTTGTTTTGAGAACCATTAAACTTTGATGAAAATTGTGTCTATACTTAAACGATCTTGTAGCCAATTGAACTCGATATTAACAAGACTAAAGCAATAACCATATACACAAATACAGATTATTGTTGATGCATATTTTGGCAAAAAGGAATAGCAACAGCAACAAAAACAAGAAGAGTGCATTCAATTTGCAGGTAAAAGTAGAAGAAAAGAAATTGCAAGTAAAGTGAAAATGCTTTCGAAATGTGTGGCAAATTTGTTTTTAATTTTCCGCTCTACTTAAAACTGAAAATTGCAAACCCAGCGAGCAGCACAACGGCGTTTGATAAAGAAACTATTTACGAACAGAAAAAAATTTGAAAGAGATACGAAGAGGGAGAGGAAGGGGTAGAGAAAGAAGCATGCAAATACTCGCATGTGTGGCATTGGCAACAAAATAAAAAAAAATATCAAATTTGCATACATGCATTTTGTTGTTGTTGCTGTTGTTATTGTCTCCATGTGTGTGTGTGTGTGTGTCTGTGTAGGCGGCTGCAGATAACAACGAAGCTGCGGATGCACACCACACACACACACACACACACATATTGGCATGCTCTGCGGAATGTTTTTCAAGTCCTTTGTCAGCCATTTTTAGACATTGAGTAATTTTGAGAGACTTGCACTTTAGCTTATAGAATAGCGTTTAAACGAGATTATCATCGTCACCCTAATATGCTGATTAGCTTCCTGCAGTGCATATAGATTGTGCATGGTGTATTTATATGATATAATCGATTAGAGCACAAAGAGCTGGTTTTTTGCTGCCAACTTTTTAATCTTTAACCCTTAACTCCCTTTACGCTGAACTAACCCCAACACGTATTCTTTCACAGCTGTTGGCAACTCAAATTTCATTTAATTAAGGTACACATGTATAGATATGTAGGCTCTGTCTGCATGTGTGTCCATACTAACATTCATACATGCATAAATAATTGTATATACATAAATAATTACAGGCTGCGTCCACAATTCGAAGTCGAGTAAATCCTGAGGCTCTACCCGTTGGCCCCCTTGTTAGTAGTGGTCTACTGACAAAAGCAACGCGTCTTGCATATATATTAATAAATACAGACGCGCCTATGAGCCTGTCATACATACATATATAGAGTACGAGGATAAGTGCTGTGTGTATGATTGGGAAGAGAGAGTGCGGCCACGAAACGGATTCCCAGACACGTTTGCTGTCCGCGCAGGCACATGCCGAGTATGCGTAATTTTTTTTGCTGCATGCGTGACAATGAAATCGAATTTGCTCATTAAAACGGGACAGTTGCGGTGCTCAGAATGGAACGAAAAGATATTGCGTTGCGTACCCGTCATGTGGTACGCACAGAAATCTATGAGACATTTGAGCCCATAAGCAAGAAAAAATAAGTGGAGGCGTTGCAGCCGGACGCAACCGACTGCGGTATACTCGCCAACTGTTAAAAAAGGGACAGCAAGAGTCCTGATTGCAAAGGGGTAGGAATGCGGCAGGGTTGTGTGCTGAGAAAAATACACGGCTGATGCGGTTTGGCGGCTGGAGGCGGCGTGGGCGGTATGTGTTGGCGTGGCTGCAACATTTTGCATGCAGTTTTTTGGGGGATGCCAATAGCTACCTCCTTACCCAATTTGGTAGATGCAAGGATGTGGGAAATACAGTTATCGAGCTTATCGATTTCCCAGTTTATCAGTTGACGCAGAGCAATGAACCTGGTGCTTTATCCGTCCCGGCCATAGAAAAAGAAGTTTGCATAGTTTCAAGTCTCTAGCTTAAAGGGCGATGCACATTGCACAAACCCAATATACTCTTTAGCTTCGGTATCGAGTGTAACAAAAAAAAAAATGAATGACAGGCTGAGTGAATGATTTTGTTGTGCATAAGCAAAGTAAATACATATTTTAATACGCGAACCACGCCTTACACACAAATACACATACATTTATACCTGATGTACTTGTTCATGTGTCTGTTGGTTGCTTTTCTGCATCATCTTTTTTTCAACTCTGCACGTCGTTTTCTTGTATGTTGTTTGTACCTGTGCTGCTACTGCTGCTGCTGTTGCTGTTGTTGTTTGTCTTCTTTATGACTTTGTTTCACATTCTTAATTAACAAGCAAGCTCTGGCTCATGTGTTGGTTTATCTCACTTGTGTAGGTGTATGTTTGTTTGTGTGTGTGTGTGTGTGTGTTTTTTAGCTCTAAGCCCGCTTTTACATCTGCATGTTGCTGCTTGCCGTTCTTTGTCTTTAATTTATACATATCGCACGCCGGAAACTTGTTGAATCATTTATGCGAATTGTCTTCTGTCATGCTGCTCTGTCACATTAACTTTAGCATACTCAAAAGCTTTTAAGGTAAAGTGCAACATATGCAATATGATATTATTAATAATTGTATTTTAATTCGAAAATATGCTAACAAGACTTTAATTATTATATGTGTCGAAAGGTGAAATACTTTCTTATAAGGGTGTAGATCTTAAGCTTCTCACAGCGATAACTTTGTCAAAAGCAAACTGATTTGGAAAAGCAGAGATGTTTTCGACATGGCTTAGCTGCTTTAGAAACTCAGGAAACTCAATTTATGATCAATATTTAGAAGGCCGATATATGATCAAATAGAATAACATGAAAGTGTGTTGATGAAACTATCAATAAGTTTTTTTAAGATGCGCTTGAAGACATTGTAGATTATGAAGATTGTTAGACAATAAATTAAATTTATTCAACTATCAATTTACATAATCGAACAAAACGTCATCATCTTGTATTCCCTCTGGTTAATGCTACAAAGGTCGTTCAAATGTCATTTAAATATGTTCAATAAACGCGTTCGAGCATTCCAAAGTTTCAAATTGTAAGCCAGTGATGTTTTTAAAGAGTTGTCAATGGCGACGACGCCGCCCCCGCCCAGCGCCACTGCTGCTGCCTACTAAACATTTGGCATTCATACAAAGACATTTAAAGCAATTACGCCCCAGGGTATTATTCAAGTGCAACTTGCTGACAGGCACACATTTCGCTCCACAGCTCTGCAGCACAAAAAGCAAAAGTGAGCCAAAGCGCCAGTTGCAGGAGTCAGCAACCAGGCAGAGCAGAAGGAGGACAAAAAAGGGAAACTTAAGCTGAGTCAGCAGAATGAGCATCGAGAGCATGCCACAAGAGCACCAAAGTAGAAATAACTTGCGGCATGGCACAGAGACAATAACATTTAAATGATTTTAATGGCAGCTGTTCGATTTTATTGACTAACTTCGATGCCAATATTCGAATCCTCGAGCCCGAATCCAAACGGTATTGTTTGAAGATGTTATTTGCTAACTGAGAGTCATCAGAGTGGCGGGCCAGCAACAGCTCATCTACATGGCCAGCGAGGCAATGCTTGAAGGTGGTCGCATAATAATAAAAATTATTGTTACTAGCGGCGAAATGTATGTCATTGGGTTATTCCCATTCTTAGTCTTGTTTCTAATACTTATTTCTGTTGTTGCTGCTGCTGCCGCCACACCCAGCGGCAATTGAATTGCGCAGCGAAGCGGAACTTGTTCGAGTGAATGCAATAAAAATATCTAAAGCCAAGCAAAATGCTTGTGGCTCTCTATCGTTATCAAGATTGTGCTGCCACACTGCATGGTTCCTTTGCCAAGGATGTTGCGGGTGTTATAGGGGGGAGGAGGTAAATTGGCAACACTTTGCCACACATTGACTATTGATCCAAAGCGTGTGATGATGCAAGTGTATGTTCTCTTTTTGTGGCTGTTGATTTGCATCAGATAAAAAAAAAACCAACCGGATTAAATTTACCATGTTGACTCAATAAATATATCTGATTTATACAAATTTATTTACCTGCTGAAAATGTGTATGTGTTTATTTCCTTTTTCCTTTTCCAATTTCCACTTCGTAATTAATTTCATCTTATTATGGTAAATTAAGTGTATTTACTGCTGGAAATAAATATAACTAAACCGATAAATCACATTTTCCACATCCGTAGTAAATTAAGCACCCAAAAACCACAGCACCCCCTCCCCGCCACCATAAGTTAAAAGCCTAATCTCCTTGAACACCATAATTATAACCTAAATAACCACAACCCCCCCCCACGCTGTCAAACAAGGACCGGGTACCCAATTGAGACCCCCAAAACTGCGCCCCCCACCCCCCCCCCGTAAATCAAAATAGCTATACCCGTTAGCTAATGCCACCAGTGCCAAGATAGTTATGACCCCCAAACGCACAAAAGTGATCCCCCACCACCCCAACGCTCGTCAAACGGGAATGTGTGTGGAAATTGGATTTTAGAACGTATCCCCTCCCCCCCTTTCCTTATTAAAAGCTGTCCAGTATAATAGTACATAAGATATGCATCAAATGCCACGCCCCCCCCCCCTTCCCCAAACGCTAGACCATAAGCTTTATCCATCACCCCTCCCCCCCTTTCCCCACTTATACAAATGAGTACCAAAAATAAAAAAAATGCACAGCCCCCTTCCCCCCCCATTAAATCTGATTTTAATGAACTAAAAAATTACGCCCCCCCCCCCCCCCCTTATTACAAATTTACTAATCACAAATCTGCACAATTGACCCCTCCCACTCAACGCGCCATGGTAATAACAAAAAATTGCCCACGCCTTTCTTTTTGTTTTTTCTTTCTTTTAGATCAACCAAAGCCATGAATTATTATTAAAATGTTTTCGAAAGTTTTAAAAATAATATTAACCCTCGAGCTTGCATTGGCTGTCTGTCATAAGGATATGTGCTGTGAGAAAAACCGATTAAATTGGTAAAAAAAAAATATAAAAACCAATTTGGAAATCAGTTTTTGTTTAATATACATATTTCAATTTGTGAAAAAATATCAATAAAAATAACTTTGACAAACAATAAACATTATCGGAAAAGAGCTGCTGGCAAAATATGTATGTGATTTAAAGTATTTATGGTATTATTTGTATACCAAAGATTAATACCAACTTATGTTCTTCAATATTTTATATCCCATGTATTTTATCTCGATTCGGGCCAAGGTCAACAAAGTAGCAACACAAAGCGATCGTTAACAGGAAGAAAAACATAATAGAAAGGCTTGTTCAAGGATTCTTTAGAAATGTATAAGAGGATACCAGAGCAGGGACAAAAGCGTGGCAGTTCTATTCAAACGTTTTGCACAAAACTCTCATTGTAATTTCACAGTCAATTTAAAATTAATACGCGCATGTCGCAGCAACTGCTGTCCTGGAAGAGTCTAGGAACGCCTTGCAAATGCAAATTGCATTTCGGCATAATCCCAAACGTAAGGATGACGCAACGCAAAGGCTGACACAGGCTGCATGAAAGGACGAGGCTTACATGCATAGGTGCAAACAACTTTTAGACAGGGATAGCTGCTGAGGTCTTGGTTAGGTTTTGTGTTTAGTTAACTGAAACGAGGAGCTAAGAGAATGGGTTTTGGATGAAACCTCAGCTGCGTGTTAAATGCGCTAAGGCGTCTACAAGGCATGTTTGGCTTCGTGGATGGCAGGCTGGTGACTGCTGAATGACTTTGTTTGCAGTTGAGTTTAATTAAAAACGGATCTAGTTAAAATTGAGGCAAGATGCAGGAGGCGGGAGGCAGGAGGCAAAAGGGCACAAGGCAGATTCAGCACACATGATGCATATAGCATGGCGGGCTGCGTCAAATTTGTTTGCAAGTTTAATTGAAGCGCAGCAGAGTTGACAACGTTACAAATTTTGCCATTTGCCAAGAACAACAGCAGCAGCAGCAGCTTAACAAAATGTTAAGTTTTCACCTCATCCGCTGCAAGCAGGCAACCAAACCATTCAGCCATTCGGCTACAAATTAATTTCACTGAAAACACAATTAAATAAATAACAAAGTGCGAGCTGGCAAACAAACACGATTCCAAATATCAATGCATGGTTTTTTTACATGCATAAATGATTCAATTTTAAATACTGCCAACGGGTTCGCAAAATCTATATCAAATTGGTATTTTACTTATTTGCAAATTGCTTGTAATTACTTGTTAAAGTATTACAAATTTATTTATGCAGCTAGCTGCAGGCGCTATGTGATTGTAAATAAGTTCAATTGATTGAGACTTGAAATTAATTCAATGAAATATGTTAAATGACCGACCGATGTATAAGATAGTACTGGTTTTATCCAAGGCGATTTATGTAACTATTGCCTTCAGCTTTGCCCTTTTGATAAACATAAATAATTAGGTTTACAGATAATATTTATGCGTTTTATTCAAAAGCATTTATCAGTATTTATTTTATATTCACAAAGGACTAATACTTATCAATTGTATTGAGTTGAGTTCGATCTGATCTCTAGCTTAATTTACAAACTCTGTAACTTCGATTTTTGTGGTGTTATATTTTGTGTACATTTCTGGACATTTGTTGATAGATTTGCGCAAACCAACAAACCAACTTCAATGCCAAAATCAAACACATTTACCAACTCATTTGGAGTTGAACGCCCTACCACTTGAGTCTTCGACAATTTTGATGCACCCTTGCTTCACTTCATGCAATTGAAGCCTGGAGATTCAACTGCAGATGGTTCGAGCAAACACTTTGGCAATTTGACTTTTGGTCAGCAGTGTCAACAGCAACAAACACGTACATATAACAGACGGACGAGCAATCAGAAAGAGTGACCGAAGGGGAGTGGTAAACAGATTGTTAGACAGAGACTGCACCATATATGTACATGATGCGATGCCTCGATGTTGGGACATTCATTAATTTTACCACAAATTTTTGCAATTAAAGTTTTCTGTTTGTTTATCTTTTTACTACTAGCAGAGCACAAGATAGAGCTAGAGTGATAAAAAGAGACAGACAGAGAGAGAGAGAGAGAGAGAGAGAGTGACATGAAAATCAAGCGAACTGAACACGAAGTCAATAAAACTTCTGTGCTACTTAATGCGAATTTATAGTGTAAACATGCACACACACACAAGCAGACCATGTGTTTGGCTGGAAGGGACACTGTCGGGCTGGCTGACTGTCATTTTGGTTGTGTTGACGACAAAAACGACAAAATTGCGTTTCCAACAATTGCATAACAATCATTTCAAGTTTTCCGCAAATTGTAAAAAAAAAAAAATTGAAAGTTTTTATTGTTATTATGAAAACTACAACAAAAAAAAAAGAGCACAGAAACAAAACCACATTGGCACCAACCAACAACAGCTACAGCGAGAAGCTTTAGTTGCTTTTTGGTCTGTGGTATATAAAACAAAATGGCCGCACATCCTTTTTCTAGCGCTCATTTTGGCACCCCGACGACGTCGACGACGACGACGACAGGCACCGACATTCGCATAACTATGCAAAATTGTTGTCCTTGTGTCCGCTGGCATTGTTTTGTTTAGCTTTTGATTTTGCTTTTGTTTGTGCATATGACTTTGCTTGGAGGTCGCCTCAGTTGGCAAAAAGGATGCGAAAGATAGTGAAATGGGGGTGAACCGGATTTGCTGCGGCTGTGGTGGCAACTGTACGTCAATTGCGGTCCGTTTTGTGGCATCCGTTTGTTACTTGCAACAATTCCTTTTGCCAAGCAAATGCCAAGCTCTATACACTATCTTATATCTCACTCACTCTCTACATTTCCATTTGTGGGGCAGTGTCAACCACGACTTTTGCTGCTACTGCTGCTGCTGCCACTGCGGATGTCTGCCAACAGTTGACAAGGCAACTTTGTCTGGAAGCTGCTTGCTGAAACTTTTACAACTTTGTCCGGCTTCTTTGTCTTTGTTTCACAGCTGATGATTTTTTAATTGCAACTGCTTTTTTGGTATTGCACTCGGATTTTGCGTTTGTTCGCTTCATTAACACAACACTTGCAGCAGTTATAATCATCATTGAATGCCAATTCGTTTACACTCTCCGACAAATTAAATGTTTTTTTTATCATAATAAAAGATATGTTAAGCTGCAAGTTACGCAAGTCTTTTGGTTTGTTCAAACTTGTCAACAACAAGCAGCATTTATATCAGTTAATATTAAATTAATGTTTGCTGACTAGTGTAACTATGAGCATAATTGATGTGCTGTTTAAC
Organism: Scaptomyza montana; assembly: GCA_018904305.1. Classification (NCBI taxonomy): domain Eukaryota; kingdom Metazoa; phylum Arthropoda; class Insecta; order Diptera; family Drosophilidae; genus Scaptomyza; species Scaptomyza montana. The sequence goes on from JAEIGR010000027.1 coordinate 1,894,174, forward strand.
ACGTGGCCAGCTGACCATTTGCTGCTCCATTTTCCTGTTAGTAATTATGTTGATGATAGGAAACGAGAAGGGAAGGCGCTGGCAGCATAGTCCTTACCATAACGGTTTGCTGCACTTTGTGGCTAATCTAAATTGCGTATTTTCAACAGTTCTGGACATACATATATAATTATGTACATATGTACGAGTGTGTGTGCCCGGGCCTTTCAATATGCAATGCTGCCTAGCGTCCAAAATGTGGCGGCCAGAGAGGTGAGTGGTTGGGGGTTTTGGGGCAGAATCTAGTTATGGCGGTCAGTTTAATTGGTGTTACTATGGGCAAGCAGCTGGCGTTCTCATTTGCTAGTGCGAATTATGCATGCGCCTTGAGCAAGTGCGTCTGAGCCATCAGGCATGCCTGATTGACCAATTCAGCAGCTATTTTCAGTCGGCTGACACGGTTAATTCAGAGCTACAATTTCGTTGTCATAGCTTAGATTAACATAATTGACTTACTAATTTTGTTGCATGCTCAAATTTATGTTTATTTAAGTCAAAAACACACACAAAACTCTTCGAACGGAAAAATAATACTTTGTCTGCCAGAAATGCCACACAAAACATCCATTTAAGAAATCCAAAAATATTTCGTATATACGAAACTTGAGCAAAGTTGCATGCAAGTCAGGTAAGTGCGAGCGCGAATGTGACTGCAATGCAAAACTGGCTGCTAAAAATGTTTATAAAAAAAAAAAAAAAAATACAAAGTGCTGAGCCAGCCAAAGGCTGAAATTGTGTTTGTACAATGCTCAAGAGGAAAGCGGCAAAAGCAAAGAGCAGCCGCAAAATATTTGAAAAATTCAAAAAAATTTTAAGAAATAGAAAGCTCAAAAAGCACACATGCGTAAAGTATGAGTACACACTACGGCAACGGCAAGGGCAACAAAAAAGAACGGAGAAAATTATGAGAAAGCGGTTTGTAATGGATAGCACCAGCGGCTGTTACTCTCTGCAATTGGAAACTCAGAGGAAATTTCACAAAATTCTTTTAAATACAACTTAAAACAAGAACAAAAATACAAAATTCATAAAAATTTGTTTATATTTTGAATATTAAAAAGTTTTATGTAGCTTTCATTTATGTAAAAAGCATAAATCTTTTCGTTTGTTTAAAGGGTATAGCAAAGTCAACAGCCAGCTTTTGCTTGAGGCATCCCTAATGGATTTCTTGGTATAATTAACCCAAAACTGGTCAGGGTCTGAGTATTGGGAGCATTGCAAAAGTGTTGATGGTAAAAGCAATACAAAATATATATATTGTATATTGTATATTGTATATAGAAGCCAAGTCATGCGTGCCAATTTCGCAATGGCAGCTGCCTTCGTCCATAACAATATGGCGCAGCTTTCGATACATTCCGCACCCCTCAAACCCCTTAAATAATCTCATTTAATGACATTTCTCATGCGTGCGAATTTATGGGGGTTCCCAAATCCGAAACCCGAACATAATTTCTTAAGCTAAAAATATCCAAACATTTTAAAGGCAACCCTCGTAGGTACAACTAACTATTTGCAATCGTATAAAGCCCACAGTTTTTGCCCTGCCTCACATAAATCATTTCCCCTAAGCATTTATGTTATTTATAAAAAAAAGGCATTTTTTTTTATTGTATTTATTTGCCCAAGTCGAATCAAAAGCAGTTGGTTGTGAGCAAAGTGAGCACGTCTGGGAAATGTCGTAATAGCGCCTGATGCTCCCATATAGAATACATGAAAACACCCCACCAGCGCACCAACACACACACACACACACACACACACACACACACAGAGTGTTGAATATCTATGAGCTAAAGTATCTAAGTATCTGTTTCAATTTGCATATCTTTGATTTCCAGCTTCAGTTTTGCTTGTCACTTGTCCCAACAAAACTTATACTATAGCAGCTGTACTAGTTGTGGCTATTTTTCTCTCTCTCTCTGCTTGTTTTTGTTGTTGTCTGGTTAATTCCCCAAAGGCACAGCAACAACAACAACAACAACAACAATGCCACAAAGTTCTTGGCGCTGAGCTTAAGAGTTTTTGGCCTTAGTCAAACGGGACTTGTGAGCCTGGGTCTTGTGGCTTTACAGCCAATATGCGTTACTAATACGTAAAAACCATTTTATTTTACGTTTGACTAATAGAAAGGATTCATTATGAATTATACATATGCGTGTTGAGCTCAGATCCTTGGGTTTTGCAGTCAGCTTTCAGCCTTTTCAGGGGTCTATGCCTGTGCCTATGTTCAATGTCCTAAGGGCTTGGAGTCCCAAAAGCAGCTAGGTGTGAAGTTATGCGTGTGTGTGTGTGTGTGGTGTGTGTGTAATTGTGGATTGGATAGCCTTGGCTTTCTTCTTTTTTTTTTTTCTTTGTCCCTTGACAACTATTCCCCGGCCAGCAGTTTAGAGTGGCTAATTTTCAGCGAAGATTTTGTCGGCCAGTTTGATTAGAATTAATGAACTTCATGTGTGAAAGGGTCTTGATACCCTTTAAGCACGAAAGGGGGTTGAATTTAGGGTATCTCTGTATTCATTAAGTATTCTTTACATCTCTTATAGGGTATATTCGAGTCGAATGTGTTGCTATGTTTTAAATTTATTATTTATGAGCGTGAATATGATGTTGAGTGAATTTTGTGGCCCAAGAACTGGGTGACACTTGTAAGCCTTTGTGAATTTTGTTTGTAAAATAAATTAGGCAAGATTCGGTTTTGTTTTTGTGGTTGAGACTTAGAAGTGTTGAAAGCAAATCAGGCTTCTGTAATTAATTATTCAGCCATCCAAATGGGAACTACGAGTAGTAAATTTGCTTAAACTGGAATTCTCAAATACTGTAACGGGAGTTGTTCAGAGAAAACTAATAAGTTATTAGTAATAACTGAATCTGAAAAGCAAATGGCTCACTTGACTAATTTAAAGCCCCTTCCACAGAAGGTAAAACACATGCACAAATTGTAAGAAAGTGAAGGTTTCGTTTTAGCCATTTTCTCTTCAAGGATATTCGTTTGTGCCATAAATAAGTCAAAGACGATTGTGTGGAGAACTCAACTGAAGTGTGTGCACAAATGAGAAATGAAAGCCAAAACTATTTTTGATATTAATTGTCAAGGCAGTTTTCCAACAACGTTGCTAGTGGGTGGTGGGTGGTTCAGTCCGGCCTTGATTTAATACACATGCATATGTGAGTGTGTGTGTTGGTTTGGTTTGAAGATGTGCGGTCATTAATTTCCGGCCAAGTGGCCAGCAGACAATCATAATTATTTATTAAGCACACATCAGATTGACCAGCTGCATACGTGGTTGCCCTGTGGTGCAAAATGGTGGTGTGAGGCATGCTCAACGGTGGTGGTTATGTGTTAGTTGTGCGGTTAGCCAAGGTGCTGAAATGTTTACTTTGTCAGCCAACACAACTACTGCGAGTCAGAGTTAATGATGCATAGCACTTGCGGTTGTCGGCGATTTCAAAGAGTCGTTTTGTGTGTGTGTGTTCTTGTGTGTCCTTGTGTGTGCGCTTGCAATTTATAGATCGTAATTGCAACAATTTTGGTTCCGCTTTCTTTTGGAACGCACTGTGGCACGGTAAACGTTTTGATTTATACGCCAAATGCACTCAGCGAACACAGTTTCGATTTTAATGACATGGCAATGCAGTTAAGCTTCTCCCCAGCTGGCTCAAATCCAATCTATATGTTAAAGCAAACAGCAAGGGAGAGAGGGGTGAAAGCAAACCTTCAATTTGCGCAATAGCTTGGAAATAATTTATAACATTTTGTTCATCAGTTACATATATAGTATATATAAATCTCTAAACGTATAACGTATGTGAATGCCAAGATTTTTTTTCTCACCCCATTCGAGCTATAAGTTGCTGTCAAGGTCGTGCTATGGTCCTTTGCCACGCATTTTCTGCCCAAATGCAAATGGTTAAAGGAAAGCAAAGGAATAAAACAGAAAGAAAAGTCACCTTTTATGTTGCTCACAAAATGCGACTTAGTTTTTTTTGGTGTTTTTTCTCTGCGTGTAGGCGGCTTTGTGTCTACTTTAAGTATACTTTTGGTATAGTAGTATATCATGTCAGCAAACAAGTCGCTAAAGAAATGCTGACATTTTTCTCAGCCAGATTTGTTATTTCAGTTCAGTTTGCCATTATCTCCTCCGACGCTTAGTCTGGCAATTTCATGGTTGGCAACATTTTACTAGATGCTCTTTCTGCCACGGCGATAGGACAAATTAAAAATAATTTTTGTTTTTTGCTTTTTGAATTTTTTTTTTTTGGCAGCGAACCCACCACCCACAGCGAGTGCTTAGCATTATTAAAAGTTTTATAATTTATCAAATATTTCGGGGCCAAAAAATTGTGAATTGTTTATTAGACACTTGGCTGACATTGACATACGCTGGACATCTTTTGGTGGAGCATCTGTTGTAATTGCCAATTAATAAATGTTTTGGTTTGCAAATGAAATCAATAGTAGGGATTATAGGTGGGCGTGGACACGCGCACAACAGTTCATTTTTTATAATAGATAAGCAGACACTTTTGTTTCAACAACAGACAACAGCTGGTGTCTGAACGCGTTGCGGTGTAGCTTGTAGCTTGTACCTGGCTACTTGCTACGTGCCCCTCAGTACCTGCCTGCCAGCCACTCAGTCAGCCATCAATCTTGCGCTATGATAGCGTCTGACAGGTAGCTCGTAAATCTCGACGCTATCCTGGCCGCTCCTTTTTTTAAGAGTCTCTCTTTCTCAATATCTCGGTTTCCGGCCGTGCGTGCGTTCCCATTTGCGTAGCTGTCAGTTGTCGATGGCCAATACACATGAGACCCAGTTAGGGTAGCAAATCAAATTAAATGTCCAAGTCGATGAGTTTCTTTCTGCTCGTTCTTAGTAACGGAACTATGTATGTATGTGTTTTCATTTTGTTTTACGAAAATAAATAAGCTCATTTCTTTTAAGTCGGATTATTCACTAAACGTATAAGTACTTATAAATCTATCATTTGAAACCAACTTGTCTTTAGATTATCTACACTTTGACTCTAGTAAATGCTATCCTTCGATTGTGTAGTCATGGCGTAATAAGGGCTTTGCTTTATCGAACAATGAATATAAAATGCTGGCTACACACGACAAGAAGGCTTTCCAAATCAATCAGGTTTCAGCTCAGACCAGAGTTTAGAGTCACTTGAATGCACTTCTTGTATTGAAGTTGTTACTGTTGCAGTTTGTGTACTAGTTGCCGTATGTGGCATGGCCTGTGCAATAGTAATCAATGCCGAAGGCAACGACTGGCTATTCTAAAGGTGCATTGGCCACAGTGTTTCCACATGCTTGGCTCTTGGCTCAATTGAACAGATAAAGTGCGGCACAAAATTCAATAATATGCTGCGGGCGTTGTGCGTATTGTGTGCAAACATTGCGTATACGCAATATTAAATTTGCCGACGTATGGCAAAAAGAGGACTATGGACAATGCAGCACTAACAAGCTAGGAAATCACACACACACAGACGATGCCAAAGGTGTGGCTAGCATATTTCATGGAGAGTCGACCCTTCAGGCACACAACCACACGCGCACACACACACGCACGCAAACACACACATCCATAGATGGCAAGGACGATGCTTGCGTTTAAGCCGTGTTATTAAGTTGCATGCAATTAAAATTACGCGCGTAATCAGAGCGAAAAAGATAAATTCGTGTTATAAATATAATTCGCGCTTGGCTCACGCATGCCTTCAAGCGTAGAAACCAGCAGCGAGCAGTAAATGCTGTAAAAGCATCTCCCCACAGAAGAAAGGCAATTCGGCACAGCTCCCTGGCGTCTTCGTACTCGCAATCAGGCTGCCGCACCAGGGGCTAATTAATTTCACCACTTTACCCCGTTACTTCGTCTCCAAGGAGTAGCTCAACCCAGCATTCTATGTGTGGGTGCATAGTTTTTTTTTTTTTTTTTTGTGTATTTTATTTTGTTCTTTCATTCTGCGTTTTACATTAACATTGTAAATGTATGAAATGAAAGCACCCTTTAATAAGATATTAAGGGGAATTTCGAAACAATTAAAATTATATATTTACAACAATTATTGGTTGTAAAATTTCTACTTGAAAATTATATTTTTATAAATAATATCAGCTTCTTACTTATTTTGAATTTTTATTACGACTCTTTAGATTTTATATTATTGTTTGAACATTCTCTTTTTCAACATTTCCTCCCTTTTTTTTAATGATGATTTGTATATTTTATTTTTGGCATTAATAAATTTTGCCACAGCGCTAATTAATATGGTTTGTGTGTGGGTGAAAAGCACGCTTTCGCCATTTGTCAATGGAAAATGAAAATGGAAAAAATCCAAGCTAAAAAGTTTGAATTGAAAACACCCGAAAGTAGCATGTTTTAAAATGCTGAGCACATGCTCTGGCAAATTATGCAAAACTCTTGGACAAAACTAAAACCCAACTAACATCTAACGGTATACGCACGCACACTTTCACACAAACACACACACACACACCAATACATAAACTGAAGCGCTTTTGAGTTGTGCTTTGGAAAAGTTGAGCCAAGCCTGGGCTCAGCTCGAGGCTCGATGGTCAAGCGATAAAGAAAAACTAACGCTAAAGAAAATGAAACGCAGAAAGAAAACGAAAGAGAGCACAGATAAAATGTAGCAGCAAATGTTCGAGCTGTTGGCCAAAAGAAACGAAAAGTGTCAGCAAGTGACTATAGCGAGCACTACAACAAAGAGGAGCTGGCAAAAAACTAGTTTTAACATGGCCAACTAAAGAAAAAAACGCAGATAAAGTTGCCCCGTTGCCCAAATACACACACACACACACCGAGGGCGACATCGACACTACACTACTTTACTTTTTTTGTTTGAGAGAAAGGGGGAGGAGTATGGTGAATGGATAGGGTAGAGAGTGCGGGAGGCAGATGCAAAAGCTAGCCAGGACAAAGTTGGCAAACAACATTAGTTGATGGCCCAAATGGGCCAACATGGCGCTCGTGGCAGTCAATAATAAGCATGCGACATGTTGGCCAGAGTACACTTTGGGCTCCCCAAGTTGAGTTCTCAACTATTTTAAAGTTTCCCTTGCCATTGCTGTCGAGGAACGAAGAACGAAGAACTCTCAATTGTACCTACAACTACAACAAAACTAAACCAAGATAGCAAAACTTGCAGTCTGCACAAACTATATGCAAATTCTTGTGCTATTTTAAAGTTGAAAGCAAGCACTGAAATGTTAGCCAGTACTCGAAAATGGCTTTGACAACTACTAGTACGAGTGCGTAGTACTTATGCCAAACATGTCGAGTGAAATCTTTAAGTAAACACACACACAAACACGCTGGACTACATTTATCACAAGCGCAATAAAAAAGAATACTGCGCTTAAAGAAAACCGAACAGTGACAGTCTGAATTATAGGGTTCGAGGCTTATGTATGTTTGTCGAATGCTGCTGTTTGCTGTTCAAAGTACTTGTAATTAATGCCTGGCACATCCGTCAAGTGGTTGCTGTTGATGTTGTGCTTTTCATGTTTAACCCATTTAACTCCTAATTAATACACTTCACACAAATTTATTTTAATTACATGAAATAAACAAAATATTTATGCAACTGCTGTCAGTCCTCGTCGCTGTCAGGCACACATACATACATATACTTATACTATATTATTTCATGTTAATTACGTGTCTTTCCTGGCCAACGAATCGAGTTGAGTCGAGAGCTACCAGTTTTTCACATCAACGCTCCGCTCCGACAGTTTGCATACATTTGTTTCGCTGTCAACATCATTTGGCTGGCAGAATATAAAAAATGCCGTCATCAAATAAAATAAAATATATTTGTGGTGAAAGACAGGGCAATAATATGTACTAAAAGCAAGCCCATCACAATGCTTCAATGTTGATATGATACAGTAGCAATTGCTTAAGTGGGTTGAGTTTAAGCCAAACTAAATGTGATTGAATGCCAGCTTTAATTTATGAATATCAAACATTATTTAATTGATTTTAATCGTATATGAATAACAATTAATTATTGTTTATGTAAAAAAAAATATTTATTGACTTTTATAGAAATAATAATTTATTTCAATTGGTGATTAAGCTTTAATTCCCGACTACCTGATGTATACTGTACTTCTACATGGTACATATATCTAAAGACTCTTTTATATGATACACTGTTACTCACACACACATAGAGATGTACTTTGTTTGCAATTAGTGTCGCAGCGGCTGTTTCACTTTGTTGTTCGGCGCATGTGTGTTCAAATTCAACACATTAATTTACTTAATTAGGAATATGCGAGTGTCCGTAATTGCTTACAAGGCGGCGCGGCGCACATATGGGCGCATTGAGCTCATTTTCTGCTTGTACATTACGCCCAACACAAAGACTCGAGTTAAAGATGTTAAGCCGTAATGCAAATGTTTATTAAATTAAATGTCTCTGTGTCGGCATTTGTTTGCCACACAGCATGAAAATAAAACCGCTTCGAAATTGGATTTGGTATAAAAATGAAATAAAGCCTCGCCAATTGGCAAAATTAACCAACCGCCAGCTGACCAAGCGAATGTTGTTCCATTATTTCATGCTCATTTCGCCATTTATCACCTGCAGGCAATCGCTTTGAACGAAATTACAAATGAGCCAAGCCAAACGGAACCTTAGGGTTTTGCACAGCCTCTGCTTCATTAGAGTTCTCGACTCGAGCTGCTGGTCAAGCAGAGCTTTCTCTCTCTCTCTCTCCTCTCAGTTAAACAATTTGTCAAATCGACACCACAATTGCAGCACTTCGATTTTTGGATGAGTTGCACATTAAGGTTAACGAATTTACCACCGCAATTGTGTAGCAAATTAATTGAAAAAGTTTAACTCAATGCCAGTCAGGCTCTCAGCTAATCGACAAATATTTGAAATAATTTGCAAAAATAAAACAAAACTTTGCCGAAAAGTTGGCTTATTTGGGCTAATTAAAGCACTATTGGAAACCTCTTTTTAAACTTCTTTGAATTGTTGCAATAATGTTAAGTAAACTTACTTCTGATTTAAACATTATGTTTCAGCTGCTATGTGAGCTTGTCATGACGTTATTTCTAAGCCTTTTTAAGCTTCTAAATTGACACATTTTCTATGGCTTTTTTTTTTTGTATTTTGCAGTCATGCATGCTATAAATTTGGTTGACACACATATTGCTCATGCAACAATATTGGACATTTTAGTTTTTCATGCCATGAAGGAGTTAACTTGTCAACAGTTGTTGTACTAGCTGTCCAAATACTATAAAACTCGAGGGTAGCTTGTTAAAAGTTAGGCAACTGCAAATGTTAGAATTTAGACTTAACAACAAGTCAAATTTTAGACCCAACGATTTCAATAGAAATAATCTAAGAATATTATTATTTTGAATAAATCAAACTAAATGTATTTAAAAAAAAGGTTTAAGACAATCTTAAACCATGAACAACTTTTTGTCTACTCTTTAAAGAGATTTCCCTAAATTGTTGGCAATTTTTTCCTTTCAATAAAATCAGCAAAAAAATTTCCAGTCAAACAACCTTCGCAGCATGCAAATTTGTCCATATGCCCAAATGCCCGAATTCATATTTGTGCATACGGACTTCCTTTCATTTTTTTTTTTTTTTTTTGCGAGAATCCTTTATGTACACCACTCACTCACCCCCTCTCAGCCAGGCCATGGGGCAGCACTCTTCTTGGGGGCAAGTCGGATTGCTAAGTTAACACGTTTTTGCACTTGTCGTGCAGTTCGTTGTGCCAAATATGTATTGCATATCAAGTGAAGTGCAATAAGTGAAACACACACACACACACACACACGCACAACATGCAGACAAATGAACAACTGTGTAAATGCCATTTCATTTCTGGCCATGTCACACAGTCAGCTGAGGTTGAACGAACACATAGTGTTTGCTCTTTTGAAAATATTTTTATCCAAATTAAAACTATCGATATAGGATTTAGTCGATCCACTTGCCAGTTTCAAGTGATTGCAAACAAAGCGCTCAACTATTTTAGACCTGTTCGTATGCATTTTAGCCAAATAAAATGGCCATTGGCAAAAATTCGACGCTGATAGCGCTGAAGCGATTGGAAACTGTTATTGCTTGTTTGTTGCTGTTGTCGCTGTTGTTGCTGTGTATAGTGGCCAACTGACAAGCGAACAAGCCAATCAAATTGGCATAAAATGGTCGTCGCTGCTGCAGCTGCATGCAGCTCTAAGAGTGGCAGGCAGCAAGTGGCATCAATTCTAATTGAAATTCACGCGAATGCGCCGCTTAATTTTAAATAAAATTGCCAAAATGCCAAACAAATTAATTGACGCCAATGCCAAAAACTGATTTGGTATGTAGCCGAAAGTTTTGATTTCGGAACTCATTACAATTTTTAATTAATTTTGACAATAAATCTGATTGTTCGACGCCTTTGACAGTTTGATTGAACGACGCGCATTGGGACAGATTTTTAGCCGATTTTATTCGAACCTCTTTTGGCGAACTTTCCGAAGCAGCAGCAGCAGCAACAGCTCTTGAAGACACTTCAGTTGGGCTTTGGCAACGGCTTTATTTTTTTATATTTTTGGGTTTCTTTGCCTTTGATTTCCCTAGAAATCTAAAACAATGTCAAAAGTGCTTAATGGCCAGCAATCAGAGTCAGAGTCAGAATAAGAGAACCCAACGCACTTCACCTTGGTTGACCAAAAAAAAAAAAAAAGGTAGCATTTGCATAAGACCTGGCTAGGCGTGTCTACAAATTAAATTCAATTTTCCTGTTCTCCCAAATCCCGCCAAATATGGTAAAGACGACCAGGAAACAGCCGCGACACCGCCAGCCCCATCAATCAATCAAAGCACGAAGGTTACCTGAGGGAAAAATTTGCATTGGTTCAACGCAGCGCACAGCATACAGAAAGAACTACAACAAGGACAACGACAACGACGACATTCCAAACAATTTGTGTTGCTCGGACCTGAGCTTGAAGTTTTCTTTTTGGTTTTTTTTTTATTTTGTTTTGCTGCCCCTGGCCCTGATGTCGTAATGGGATGCATGAATGGGCCACTGCAAACTTAACCGCAGACGTATGGTCAAAATGCTCCCGAGAATTGGCTCATGTTTTTTGCAACAAAAAACCCAAACCCTAAAATGAAACGAAAAAAAAAATAGCAAAACGAACACAAACCGATTTCTTTTCTAAAGTTTTCGCAAGCATTTTTTGAAGGGCATTTTGAAGTTGTTCAAGTAAAGATTACAATTGGATACAGAGAGAAAATGTATTTTTAAAGAATTTTTCTGATTAAATTTTTACATAAGCTTTAGTGAAATAATATAAACAAATAGTTAATAAAATAAACAACTAATCATGCAGAGTATTTTATAGTCAACCATAGAGAACAATCTTTGATATACTTGCTGGCCATGTCCAATACTGATTTCTTTCTGCGTTTTGCTTTATGCTTGGACATGGTGCGGAATGGACAGTAAAAAAAGGCCCCGGTTCTGTGCGGTAAATGGTTAAGGGCATGTCATGGCAATTTGCATTTTCAGTTTGACAAAGGATATGCAGGACTATGCTCCAGCACTATACCAACCAACCAACCACCCAGACATCCAACCCACCTGCCACATACAATTTTGGGCTCGCTCTCTGACTTGGCAGCAGCTGCTGTTAATATGCAAACTGGGATTTCTTTTGTGGCTTTGATTTCACGCTGGCAAGCTGCTGCCTACTGAATGGTTCCCCCCCTGTCCTTTCAATTCGACCCTTCGCTCTCATATTCAATTTCATGTTCAATAATTTGCCCACGCCCCAGCCAATATTTGCCGACAGACACACACACACACAAACACGGAGAGATGATTCGCATTGTTGTTGTGCCTGGTCAATCAAATCAGGCGAGGCACAGCGTTTAATAGACTTTCAAATATTGCCACTTTGGTGGATGAAAATAGGCCAACGTTCGGAGTCAGATAATTAATGTCATGGGAGTGCGCCAGGGCCAATACTACTAACACTATCAACATCACAGCATCAACAGCAGCATCAGCAGAAACACCAACCAGCCAGGCACACACACACACACACACAGAGCCCTTAAGGCGCTGACAAGGACACTGGGTCAAACTAAAACGGTGTCCTTGCCTCGCCTGCCGTTGGCTCGCTTATTGCCTGCGTTAATGTTAATTGCCTTTGATGAGTTTTATGCGCTGCGCTAATGAACAAACGACTGCACAATTGCCAATATGTACCAAAATGTATCCATCCTCTGTCTGAGTTTAATTGCTTGCAGCGGCCCTGTGAGAGCTGATAGAGCTCTCGATGATATTACATACCTCTAGCCACAATATACAACAAACAAATACATAAATAATTGAATGTTTAGCGTATTGAATTAAGGCTTTGTCACACAATTGAAATAAATCGTTGACAGTGCTCGAACCGCGAACAGCTATAGCAGGTGCCTTGAATATGAACAATGGACATAAACAACTTAATTAATAGCTTGTCTCAAGTATTTCGAAATAAACCAACAACTAATTAAATAGAACGTTTTATTTAAGCAGCATTTTAATTGACTTAATTATATATATAATTAGACTTAATGAGAAACTACAATATTATTCCATTTTCTAATTAACTTTTGTGCTTGTGAACTTTTCAACTGTCAAAATCACTTTAAGCATTAAAAATTCGAAAAACTGTCAAGCCAAATATGCAGAGTTTCTCAAGAAATCTTGCATCCGGCAACCTCAGCGCCTGCCTAATGGCTGTGGCTCAACAAATAAAACAGCAAACGTTTGCTAAATTAAACCGGAAACCCAAATTCCACAGCGCGCTTCCATACAAAACGATGTCGCTGCTGTTGCAACCAACGTCGCCTTTTTGCGGTAATGCAGTGACTTTAACTTCGTTTCCTGCTGCTGCTACTGCTGTTGCAGCGACGTGCCTCTCACAAAATGAAAGGGCAACAAATTTCAAAATTTGCATGCTGTGGCTGCAAGTGCTGCGTAGGCGTATACACAATATTTTCTACAAAAAATAACCAAAGAAATTAAATAAAAAAAATTTGCCAACCGCAATAAACGACTCTAATTTAAGTGAAACAGCTCGGAGACAAAGTGAAAACGACTCGGTTAGACAGAGAGTGGCGAAGAGAGAGCAAAATGTAGAGGGGGATAGAGAGTGGCTGGCCTCGAGATTCGTGTTGAGCGCATTTCCGCTTGCGGCCAGACGAGCCACTTAATGACTTCCGCAGAAATAAAATGTTCTGTTGTCGAGCCAAGTTTAAAGCATTAAAATACATTTTGCCCAGCCATTAAGTATTTTGTCCATATTTATGAGCAGACGCCTGCTGCAATTTACTAATGCATTCAGCTAGCTGCCTTCTAATGAATATTAATGCGCCCAATGGGAGGGGCACAACCAAACAGCGAACAGCAAACTGCAAACTGCAACTGGCAATAAAGTATTTCAATTAGAGCTCTAGCTGCCAACACATGCCAGCGACAACAACAGTCAGTAGAAGTCTGATCAACGACTCTGTTAATGCTGCACAGCAATTCGAAGATGCAGCTGCAACTAAAAACTGATGCTGCTCGCCCCCAAAGGCATGCATAAAACATAGCACAAACTCTCGTTACAAAATAAAGGGCAAAGGGCGAATGTGGCGCTGATTTTAACAGCTATTCCCAGTCATTGTTTGAGTGTGTGTGCGAAATAGTTTTTGGTTTGCTCATTTGGCATTGTTGAAATTCCACACGTTGCAGCGTATTTGAAGAATTCGTATAATCAATTTGTTAACGATACTCATCAATATAGTTGGTTGGGATATAATAGCTATTAAAGTCCATTTGTAATTATACTTGAAGTTTGTGTAATTTAATATGGAATACTTTGAGCTTCGATGCATTTCGCTTGCAAGATATTTATTTCTTCTAACAAAAAGGGTATTTTATATAATCTAAGCACACTATTTTCCTTTGCTGAACTTATGGAATGTATGTGTGTGTGTGTGTGGCATTTATGAGATGCTATGCGATATGCAAGTGACAATAAATCGCCATCAACAATGTGTATTAACATTTTTGTTGCCTTTATTTGAAATTGTTGCTCATTGAATCCATTCATGCTTGTGCAAACTATATTTTTGAGTGTGTGTGTGTGTGTGTGCTTGTTTGCATATGGCGTTGCCATTCGGGCTTATCTGCTAACAGGGGTCCCACCTTGTCAAAATAAACCATTCAATTAGTGCAGCCAAATTGAATTTTCTATGCAGCTTGTTGATGCGGCTGATGCTGTGATAAGCTGCGGGCTACAGTAGCCATTCCAAAGGGGGAAATAGACGGGGGCCAGGTGTGCCAGGTGTTACAAAAATTTCATTAGCCTAACGAGTTGTTTGCTAAAAGACCGCAAAACTCTTGTCATAACTGACATAAAATAAATTTGTGGGCAACAGCAGCAGCTTAACAAACTAACTCCACTTGAGCCCCAGTCCATTTTAATCTTTGTTTAACGCAAACTATATTATACTAGGTGTTAAAACTGCAGAAAATTTCAATATTGTCAATAGATTTTTCTTTTGCCTTTTTAGACCTTTTTTAATCAGATATTACACTAAATTAGTTGGCCAAAGGTTTGATGGTTAAACTTTTGGGTAGTAAAAATGCTGATTGCCACCGCTTTGTACTCATTAATGTGGCTCAGTGAATCCGTTGGTTGCTTTATGCTCAACACAAATAATGTTAACAGGCACTTAATTAAGTATATGCACAATATTTAGCGTGATTAAAATAAAACACAAACATCATAAAAAATGACAACACAAAATAACAGTTATACAAAACCAATTGCTTAATATGCACGCCACATACTTACAAAAATAAGTTGTAGGTGAGATTGATTGTGGGATACCTCGTAGTCAGACATGGGCATATAAATAATCAACTTTCGAATAAGATTAAAAATATATCGAATAGCTTGAAATATTTAGTTATTAAATCTATTTAAGTTCTAGATTAACATGCGACCACGTTGTAAGTTACCTTTCAATACCCCTTCTCTTTCTGTTTTAGTGTATACAGGGTAAAAAAGGATACTTAAAAATGACAGCAGGCTTGTCGGCCACAAAGAGCTGACTAAAAATATAATATAGTCTCCAGTTGCCATCGCTGATTGCCTTGATTGCCTAACAAACCAAAAAACATAGCATAATTTTGGTTGGTAACGTTGACAAAATTCGTAATTTATACGGGGGGACCACACAAACATTAAAAGCCAAGACCAGCAACCAGGGACAACAACAACAGCAACAACAACTGGCAAAACAATCAAAGCAGCAACCAGAATCCGCTTATTGCTGATGCTGACGCTCTTGTTGTTATTGTTTCAACAAATTCATTATAACTTTTGCTATTAAAAACATTAGACGCGACGACGGCACACGCATTCTAACAAAAATGGAGTCGCCCTTCATGTTTCTCTGTGTGTGTTAAAAAAGCAGGCAGCATTTTAACCCAAATGCTTATCATTTAGCCATTTAATTTAACCTTTTGCCCGGCACAGTTGCCACATAATGGGCACAACACACACACACTCAAAATATAACAACGTTTTTTTCTTCACATTTCACATTTTTTGATGTTTTTTGTTGTTTTTATCTCATCTCTTGGCGTCGCTTTGGCATTGTTTTTAATGCAAACTGCTGCTCATGTTGCTAATGATTTTGGGTCACACACACGTAGCATTTTTGGGCTCAACTTTGCTGCCCTCTCCCTCTCTCACTGTGTGGAGTCTTCGTATAGCGTATACGTCGCGTGGTCGTCGAGAGTCTGTTGTCTGTTGGCTGCTGCGGTTGTTGTGCAAATTAAAAACCCGCTATTCTAGCCCTTTATATATATTAAAATGCTGTTGTTATAAACGTGATGCTGCCTGTAATTGTGCTGTGCAGCGTAGGAGTTGTTGATGTTTCGTGTGCAGCATGTGTAACTTTAAATGCCATGTGTGTTGGTGTGAAACAAACTTTCTTGTTAGACAGTGCTTCTTGGCGTATTATCTAGAAAACTGTTTCCCTTGTGTTGCCATTAATATTAAACTCCTTTTTGCCAACACAAATTTCAATTTGAATTTGAAAACTACTCAACAGGGTATTACGATTCTTTTCAAATCAAAAACGGCATTCAATATGTCACTTTTGTTATTAGAACGTTTCTTACATAAGGATTGCATTATCTGTCTGTGTTGCTGCAATAAACTGTGGCCTTTGGCTTAGTTGTGCTGCTTGAATGTCTAGCCGCGGGCGTTGGCTGCTTACGTTAATTGAAAATCGCCGCTTGAGCAAGCAGCAACAATTTGCTTTGTTGCGTTCGAGCCACTCGCTCCGCGGGCATTGCGTGTACGTACAACAACATGCTGCAAAAGTTGCATTGTTGTCGCTGCTGAGCTGCCTTGTGTAACCTTCGAACAATGGTCATTTTGCTGCATTTGCTGTGTGCCTTACGAAAATCAAATGCAGAAGACCCCTTCTATTCTATAAAGAGAAGCAGCATTGCGCTTCATTTGGCTCAATTCTTATGCTTTGTTTGCCCGGAACGTTAGCAACGATATTGCTCACGTTGCGTATGCTTTGAAACTAGCTTCTTTGTTTTTTTTTTTATTTTTCATTTAGCTGGTAAAATTCATTATCTTTTACGAAGGCTGTCTTCGCATTGTACGTCCAGCAAGCGTTTCCTTTTCGGCCTTACTCCTTGTGCTTGTTCAGGCAGTAAGGCAGGCATAAGCCCTTGCCATCCGGTCACTTTGCACTCCTTTGAAAATGTAAAAAACACGCTCATTGGCTTTGTAAGTGGCCAGTGAACGATATAATTGCACTCAACAACAATTTTCAGATTCAATTAATACTTGTACATGTAAACAGCTCTTAATTCATAATGTTAAAGAATCAAATTAAATATTACAAGCTCTCAAAATGTCTTGCACTGAATATGTTATTCAAGCTAAATTCTTTTCATGTTGTTTAGTGTTATAGAAAATGATTGACGCGGTTTTAATTGAAAATCGCTTGTGGGAACGGCTAGGATAATCAACATGCTTTTCTTGTACTCTTCAACTTCAACCATATTGAAAGGCTTCCATATTCCCAAGCAAAAATCAAGCAAAACACTGCTGACCACATCAAAAATGCCAAACAAACTACAGTACAGACCAGCAATAACAGCCATAATGTCTGACCATATTGTGCTATAGAAAATAAAAATGCTTTCAGTGTAATGAATTTTGGCTTGTCCGCACTCACATTCACACTTGCAATCGAATTTAGCTACTCCGCTGATTCCTATTCCCACTCTTGCACTTATTTTAGCTACTTTTTGCAACAAGAAAGCATTCATATCCTGCCCGCAAAGCTGCTGGCTGCTCGAACTGCTGATGTCAATGTCATTGTGACAACTTTTGAGTAGAGTCAGAGCCCAAATGAGTTGTTTTGTTTGTGGCACAGCTGGCTTATATCAGTGCATGATGCATATAGTTGTAGCTAAGATCGTTTGTCGAATGCAGAGTTTGTGCTTGGAAGGTGCCTTTTGGCCAAGTCAAATCGTCAAGTTTATGGCCAGAGAGCAAACACAAGTTGAAGTACAACAAAAACACAAGTCCAAGCACTTTGTGCTGATTAGAAAACGACTTCAATAATCTCTCTATGGCAACAAGAAACATTCTCAACTGTTTTACTGCATCTTTTTTGCTTTACACTCCTTCTATCTCTCCTCTCACTGTGTTGTGCTTTTTCCAACTCTGTCTGTTGTTGTTCTCCATGTTGAGTAGCGAACAAAAACGTAGCAAAACAATTGCAGTCAAGTCGTTGGTTAGACGAGTAAAACTTTAAACAAAACAGCTCTGGCCATGGCTTAAATGAAGCCGCAGTAATTAAGCCTTGAATACAATGCGCATTTGTTTCGGCAGCTCAAGTCACGACCAGGCTTAATTAGACAGCGGTAACAAAGCGTTTTTGTTTTTAGGCCCCATCAAAAATCATTAGTCACATTTAATCAGTGCGCCCAAATATAAACATTGTTAATGCCGCATCAATATTAATTAGAAGCCCAAGCCGGCAGCCCGTCCAACCATTGTCTCAATATATTTCAGCAGCTGCCGCTGCTGCTGCTGCTGCTTATCTGTTCCATTGACCATGTTCGCAGTGGGCGGCCAGGCCAGAAGGGTGTTCGAAGCGTGCTCAACTTGGCCAAATCTGTCGGCTACTGACTGACACAAAGCCGACAGCACTTTGACAACGAACGCATTCTAAGCAAGCACGCTCAACATTTGGCGACATGTCAAAATGCCAAAAGCATCTCTCTCTCTATTGCTTGCCCAAAAGATGCGCTTTGCGATAGCAGCCGCATAAGCGACGTGACGCAGCATCTGGCATATGAAAGGCACTTGACAGTTGCTGCCCCACAACAATAGCCCCTGACACTTGCGGTCTAATCCTTAATGAAGCAAACCCCAATCGGAAATAATCAAACATTATGTTTAATTATCATATGGAATAGAAAAGAATAATTGTTGAAAAGAAATAAAAGAAAACTCAACAAACTACTTCCAGTTAAAAGTTGAATTGACATCAATTTATCAATACCTTAGCACAACAAAACTTCTTTTCCCAGAAACTGCTCAAGCAAACAATTTGAATTTTTCACAGCTACAGCTTAATCAAATACTCTTATGTTATACAAAACAATACTAATTAAATGTAGCAATTACATGCTTCGCCATTAAATAAAATATATCGAGGTCAGCATATCTATACATCAATATCACGAACTGTCTTTTGTATTCTGAGTAAAAGTGTGTTGCAAGGATAAAGTTGTGAAATGTAATGCTGCAGCATTATGTTGAACTTAATGTGAACTCAGTCAAGTCACAGTCAGAGCAATAGTGTTGCTGGGCAATATTATTAATTATTTTTGCAATTAACGCAGCATTGTTGCTGCATCACGTTCGCTAAAGGTTGCGTAAGCATTTCGCTTGGACGCCAACCATAACTTTGCTCGCGTCATAATTAGCGAGCTTTTGCGGAAGAACGCCAGAGGACGCGGCGCGCTCTCCTCGTTTGACGCCTTTTGACAAAATCTGTGTAGGTTGCGTGCAGAGAAAGTTTGTTCAGGCAACGAGGATTCAAGCAAGCTGGCAGGCAGGCTCTCAGCCTATTTGACAGTAAGCCGCTAAAAATTGCCACATGCTGCTTATCAGGCAGCCAGGCAGGCAGTTCATCACATGCATTGAAGTATGCAAAACTCGGGAAGCATAAAAACTGACGCAACACGCCTGGAAGACATGCGAACGTTTTACTGGCATTAAGGGATCAAAGTTTTGAGACGCACAACAACACACACACACACACATAAACGCTTTGCAACACCCTTGAGTATATGGCAAAATAAAAAGAGAGTGAGAAAAAATAGAGGCTGATATGTTTGCACAGGCGACAGGCACTTCAATAAAATTTTAACGCTGACACAAGAAATATTTTACCAAAAGAGATTGAAAGGCAGCCAGAAAATGAGAAAGAGAGAACGCAAGGAAAAAGTACTGAAGAGGCAGCTACAAAGGCCGCCATAAACATTTAGGAAGCCCCCACGCTGCGTATACGCAATCAACTTTGGCAAACATTTTGGCCAAAATAGTTTCTCGTTTTTAAAAAGCAAAAGCAAATGCTTAGCTTGGCATTTTATTAGCTGCTTGTATGTGAATTTAGTCATAAATCTGCAGACGCGCCGCCGCACTGTGCACTGCCGCATGAAATTGAAATATAGTGTGATTTTCACTTTAGCCTAGTCGACAACGCACATACACCTACCCCCCCTTTACCACTTTTCATTCCTTTGCTTCTAACAGTTTGGCTAAAGCTCGAGTGCCATAACCAACTGAAATGGAATTTAGTGGCAAAAGCTACGCAAAAGCCAAAAGCAGAGAAAACAACCAAACAAATAAGAATGGATTTAGTAATGCCCTGTTAAAGTGTTAAACTATTAAATACCCTGTAACGTTTTACAATAGTTGGAATTTGTCTTTATTTTTGTTATAATATTTTATCTAGCCAATGGATGCGATTTAATTGAGAACAGCACAAGGCTTAAGCCGAACAACTTCTGTTGATTTACTTAGGCGGGTTTGTGCGTAGCTCTCTTTGTGTTTGGCGACCCCTGAAGTACATTATCTATCGTTGCTTGACTTTAACGTCAAGTATTGCGTGTTCATTGCGTGCAGGCTTTACGCGTGAAATGGCAAACGCACAGCGCTTCCGTGCATGTCTATCAAAATTATATCTACTATTATTTGTTATCAGCTCTTTCGTTTGTTTTCCATACTTTGTTGGCTCTGTTAATGTGTTTTTATCGTGCCTTTCGCCATTTATTGAGGATTTTTGTCACTTGCTGCGCATACTTTAGCAGCCAGTTGACTGTCGGTTCTATTTGTTTAATGAGAAGGTCTTCAAGCACATGATTAAAGAAACACGAATGCTTTTTTCGAAAGTTTCGAATAAAAGTTTTGAATGGTTTATTATTAATCTTATATCTTAATGCAAGAAAAAGCTTTTAAATCAATTATTAAACAAAATTTCATATCAAAATATTTATCATTTCGAAATCTTGATGAGAGATAATAGTTCAACAAACAACAAAGTTTGCTTGTGTATTTAAAATGATTTGTTTTTACTGTTGGACTATATGTATTTATTTTACCTGCTCGCCGTTGGGTTTCGTGCAAAAATGTCACAGCAATGAAAAAATATGACTACAGTTAAAGCTCGGAACTGGCATGTTCGTGTCATAATTCTAAAATTTGTGGTTGCCGTGCAATGCTGTACTTAAATTATGGTTATTTTGCATGATTGTATAGGTATCACAGTTTGAGTGGGAACCGCAACCTGCTGAGCCAGATGTTTTCAAACTATTTAAACAATAATGCGCACTCGATACAATTAAAGTGCAAGCACGAACTAGTAGACATTTTTCTTTAGCATTGCTTAAGTTTTCATTTTCCAAGGCAGATACCAAATACAAATCTTAGCTACTCAGCAAACTGTTCACCCATAAAGAATGAGAACGATAAACAATATATTGTAGTCGATAGTTGAGCAATGTAGACAATTGTCGAATTTGACTGGCTGTCGACAAAATGGTTAAAGTAATTTGTTAAGGCCCAAACCATTCACATGAAGGAGTTGCAGCAGCAGCAGCAGCAGCAGCAACATAACAAATATACTTCAATCAATGCCAAATGGCCCTGCCGGCAATCATAGCTTGAGTGCGTACATCTGTATCTGTATCTGTGAATGTTTGTATGTGTTTGTGAGCGCCACAAAAATGAAAACAAATTTTGGCATGATTGCTGATTGTTTGTCTTTTTCATTGTTTGGCAGGGCTGCCACCGCTACAGACTGCTGCTACGGTTGCTGGTAGTGTTGCCAACGCACGCGCACATTTATTGCTTCCCAATTGGAAATAAAAATGGCGGCACAACCAGAAAGCCAGTCAGCCAACTAACTAGACAGACGGGCTAACAGCCAGGCCAACAAAATGCAAAGCGCAGTTCACGTGCTATTGAAATGAAACGCAAAAGGCAAGGCAAATGCGAAGGATCCAACGATAAAAACCAAGAACACACACATTCACTCTCACACATACGCACAAAACGAGATGCTTTCATTTTGTTTTCTTTTTTTTTGCGGTTTGATTTGCTTGATGCCGCCTTTTTTTTGCCCATTTTTTATTTTTGGCTTGGCTGCAAACATTTGCCGCAGCCGCTGATTAAAACAAACACAATGCGACCGTAATGACGACATATGTACAACGTTTGTGTATTCAGAGAGTGGGTAAGGGGTGGGCAGGGTGGCAGTGGCAGGCCTACCAATCTTCAATCTCAAAGCCTCTTTCCGCACAATTGTACAATTTCGTGTTTGACTTTCTTTCTCTCTCTCTCTCTCTTTGCCTTTTGCTTTCATTGATTCATAATTGATAAGCATTACTTTTGCCATTGTTCGAGTTATTCGAAGTCATACATACATGTGGATTTATGTAAGGAATGGCAACGGCATCTGCAATTTAGCGTAAATTCTTTTCTTGGCTGTGCAATTCTGATTAATTTTATTGCCTTCTGCAAATAACAAAGCGAACGTATGATTAAATATAACATTTACATAAAAATGCGTACAATCATCGAGAGCTTGTTATGACAGTCAATGAACTTCAAGAAATTTGGCTAGTCTAGACTTTTCGCTTAATAAAAAATCGAAAGCTAGAAATAAAATACTCGATTGCTTATTGGGCTTCTATATTAACTTAAGCATTTTGCTTATGCTTTCTTAATACATATAGCTTTAAGATTCGCAGCGCAAAAATCTATAAATATTTATTTGATATTCCCTTTCAAAAGTTTTGCAATTTAAAATGCATAATGAACTTAATTACCACCAATATTATGGCTGAATAATAATTTGTCTATTGTGCGCCGCTCGCGCAAAAAAGTATGCTTTAATAATGGAACAGAATTGCAGGCAAGAAGAAAAAAAGGTATATAAAATACGCCCAATATGGCAACATTAACTGCTTTTAATTAGACTTGCTGTGCATATAATCAACTGCAACTAGTTTGGGGCCCTTTATAAGTTTCACAAGTTGCGCTTTGCAAACTTTATGCCCTCGCTCTTACCCATCAGGATCTGGACTTTGGCTTGCAGGTTTGAGCCCGACGGCGGTCCGGAATGTTGTAGCCATAACGAACTGCATGTTGTTGCATTTAATGTTTCTGTAGCGTGCAATGCAGGAAATCATTTTAACAGTTTTCTACCTCATCTCCCCCAGCAACCCTCAGCTCAATTTTCATTGCAAGTTCAGTGCACCCGCAAAACAGACACGCCATGAAAAGGCGACCGACGCCAACTTTGCTTTGTTGTTTGTCTGTGTTTGTATCTGTGTGTGTGTTTGTGTGTGTGCGTGCTCTTTTCTGTAGCGAGTATTTTTTTCGGCGGCTGCCTGCAGTCCTTTTATATTTGAGAGAAACATCATCTGAGTATTTCTTGCTTTCGGTAATTATGAATAGCCAGCGGCCAGAAAAAGGTATAAAAGTCATTGACTTACAACACACAAAACGAACCCACCACCCACCCACCCTTTAGGCCTCAGCTCTTTTGTTCAATTAAAACTTTTTTGGTAGCGAGTTATCTCTGTGTTTATTTAACGTACATTTATATACACATAGCCGGCAGCATGGTTAATCAAACTGGCTTTCAAAGAGGCGGCCAACTGACGTCAAGATCTCTGATCTCCTGTCTGCCCCACCTTGACACTACAATTGTAATGCACCGAAAAGCACTTCACGCTCTTTCAGCTCAACCAGACAGACAGTCTGACAGACAGACAGACAGACAGATAAGCTGAGGGGCAGTCAGTCAGCTAGACACGTGTCGCAATTTAAATTCAGCACTTTTAGTAACAATACGCTTGTTAAACCCACCCACACATCCACACAGACCGACATACAATGGCGTACAAATAAAACACTTAAAAATGTTGTTGCAGGCAACACGAAAAAAAAATATACAAATACATATACAAAATAAAAGTGCAGCCTGCAGTGAGGCCAGGAGTCATTTATTGTTGTTGGCTTTTGTGTGGGTAAATGATGTCCTTGTGGGTCTAACTGCAACACTCTTACCTTGCCTGACTAATTGCAATGTAAAGTGTTTAGACACAATTTGGTAGTTTTATATGTTAGCTCTACCAAGCCTACCACTCTCTCTCTCTCTCTCTTACTTTTTCATCCTCTTCTTTGTCTGCTTTTCTTACAGTTTTCCACATGCAGACATAAATTGCTCAATTAAGTATGTAGAGTAAGACTTGGTTAGATTCGGTTTTCAGGGCGGTTGTGCCTGTAGTTGGAGCACTTTTGCCATTCAGTTTGAGGCTCACAAATTGACTTCATAATATCTATGTGCTTAAAAATATGAAGGCCTGTCAGGCATACTTAGCAACTTCAGAGTCTTTTCAAAAGCCAATTTCAGCTGCAGTCCAAACGAGTCGCTTTTAATACGTTAAAGGCGAAGACGAAAGCTTTCACAAATCGATATGGCAAAAGTTTAGTTTGTTTCGTAGAAAAATACTTCATTTAAAGTTGGTTCGAAATTCGTTGAGTTCCTGTTACATCATGGACTTGTTTTCACACAATGACTTAGTATCTTCAAGATTAGCTTTTATTCAATAATGCCATAAGCGTGCAGCCTATTTCCGAACGAGCCACTGACAAATAGCCAAGCCATCAAGCAAAGCACACTCAACATGCTCAACAGACAGTGTGTGTGTTGCCTGTGTGTTTGTATGTGTGCGTGTATATATATATAATCGACACGTTTTTGTATACCAACATTCGACATTATCTATGGCTTTAACCCAAGCCCGAAAATAACGTATAAACGACCATACAACAAACTTTGATTTATGACAATCTAGTTCATTTGATTATTGCTACTAGGAGAGTCAGGCGGCAGGCTGAGCTGAGCTCTGCTGAGGCGAGGCTAGACCAGGCGAGTCCAGTCAATGAGCTCTGGCCATTTTTGGTTCAGTTGGTAACGTCGTCGTGTAAAACATTTTCATTTTCCATTCAAATTCAATGCTAATCCACTTGCAGGACAAGCCCAATTTTAGGGCGGTGCCAGAGAACCAAAAAAAAAAAAGGGGCCAAACTCAAGCTCAGGCATCATTTATCATTGAGACCCAAAGACCGGAGGGAGGCTCGTTGTGCAGGCTCTTGGATGCGGTAAGGGTGTATTTGTACTGGACGAAGCGCATAATCAACACATAGGGTTTATCATTTTCAAAGTGGCAATACATTTAGATACAGTTTGCTTTACTATTTTACTTGTTTTCCTATTTTTTGGTTGGTGGTTTCTGTTTGTTTCGGGTTAGCACGTGCAGCACATTAGGCTCGCTGTTTGACAGTGGCATCGTATTTTATACTCCGAATTGCATGGGATATATAAAGTTTAGCTGGTTGGCGGCCAGCCGTGCGTATACGTAACCAGGCTGACCCATAAAACAAATTTGTATGTACATTATTCGCGTCGCCCCAAATGAGCAGCTGAGTGAAATTTTAGTTGAGTCCGTGAACGCATTAGTTATGCGCAACTTGCAAGCCATAATAAAATAAAATTACATTTTGCCGCGGCAACCTGTCCCATTTTAACAAAAATCCAGGCTCTTTTTTTGAATCGGAGATAGAGTTAAAGGCAGTTGCGGGGTTCGGGATGAGGGGTACGTGCTCATTAAATGTATGTACTTACTGTATAAAACCGCCAAGTCTTTGAGGCAATGCACTGCTCCGACTGTCGCTCATTTAACTGAGCGTGTGTGTGTGTGATATTTTTATCTGTGGTTTTTAATTTACTTTTGCTTCATAGGAGAACCCTCTTCAGACTTGGCTTGGCTCTGTGGCAGCCTGCTGCGTCCTGCATCTGCTGTTTCCTATTCACTCTTGCACTGGCCACCACCTCCTCTTCGCTTTCATGTCACACAGTCAGCAATGTCGCCGGTGGCAGCAGGTTAAGATTCTACTTGAACTTCTAAGTGTTGGCGTTACATGAGCTGAGGTGTCTTTGACGTGTATATGGCTCACATGTGCCCACAGACTTATGAGTGGATATGTCGCTCTAAAGCAATGTGTGTGTGTTTGTGTGTGTGTGTGTGTTTCTGTGGCGTGTTTGTGTTTGCTGCTTGGGGGCTAGTGTTGGGCTGGTTGATGTCCGTCTTTCTTTCACTGACGTTTGCAGCTATCGCCACATTATTTACAGCTTCCAGTTATAAGGTTTGCTACAAACCAGAGAAGCCCTGACATGTCTGTACATAAAATAAAAGAGAAAATGAGTGGTTTTATAAGGATGTCAAATGGCGTGTCCATAAATTGAGTTGCTTTAAAGGCTTTAACGTTAGCTACAAACATATCGCTACTGCAACGTGGCAAGCTTTAGTTTGATGAGCAAAATCTAATTAACAGTGCACAAGAATGGCAAATAGAACGACGCAGAGAGAATGAGCAAAGATTAAACAATAGCATAGCAAGAGGTAGAAAGATTTTAGCTAGTTAATTATAAAATAAATATGTAAAACAATGAATAAGAATTTAAGACTGTAAGCGTAATGCAAAGAAAAGCAAATGAAATGAAGAAAGTTTCTTTACTTTTGCCAGATGAAAAAATTAATCAAACATTCATTCATGCGATATAAATGAATTTTACTTTTTGTGTCAAACGTAAAATATTTTTCGAATTTAAATTACGTTTGGTTTTTTGCATCGATCCAAATGATATGCAATCAAAATTGATTGGCATTCGCAATCATTTGTTTGGCTTGTGTGCTAGTGGATAAGAAAAAAACAACAAATATAAAAAAAATATGTGTTGTTGTGTGCAAAATATGTTGACTTTTTATACATAATTAACAACTCAAAGAATGAGTGCGATTTTTGTGGCCACGTTGGGTTTTTTCGCTATTTTATTTATCATTTATATGTGGGTCATCAGCCAGGGAAACCGCTTGTTTTAATTGAAACTTTAACTTTAACTTGTTTATCTCTTTAGTTTATAAAGTGCTTTAAAAATTCGATTAAGAAATGTTTTATTAGGCTTTAAATTAATTAGTTTAAGCCCGTTAAGTGCAGCGCAATTTGTGATTTTTGAGAATTAAAGTGAATGAGAATTTTTGGTATAAAGTTTATCAAGTTTGCACCTCAGCTTTCGACATGCCCTGCGTAATTAATTATTTCTGCCACTAAGTCAAGCCATTTCCATGCCAGACGCATCTCCAAACTATATAGTATCTTGGGTAACCGCACCATTTGCCACCACGTTTTGCACCCTCCAGTTTTTGCATAATTCAGCCACTGGCAGGCGGGTCACGTAGTCGGCGCAAACGGCATGATTAGGGTTTTCGGTTCAGCCCAAATACTGCGACCAAGGATCTGTCCTGGACTCAGCTCAACCACAACATGTGTGTGTTTGTTGTTGTTTAAGCTGTGGCATCATTAAATACGCAAATCAAAATTTGTTTTCAGGTAACGCAATTTTGTAAAACTGCCGAAAGCGGGTTGAGACGGAAGGAAGCAAATGTCAGGCAGCTTTTAATTGTTAACGTTAATTGATATTTGTGTGTGTGTGTGTGTCTGGCATTTATTTTTTAATTACGAGTTAGCTAAACAAAACTCAATTATAACTATGAACTATTGCGATCGATTTTTATCAATTAAATTTATCAACTTGTTAAACTATAATTTCAACAATAGTTTAGTTTAAAGAAAATATTCAAATGCACCAAAATCTAACAGCACATTAAAGCCAAACCAATGTGCAAATTTAAGGCTGATGCTCGAAAAATCAGCGAATAAACCGCTTTACGCTGGTTAACATTAATTAGCTCAGTGCCGCAATTATTAATTGCATTTGTTTGCAGTCGTTTTGTTAAGCGAATCAAGAGCGAGAGAGGCGAGAGTGAGAGAGTTTTGTGTATGTTAAATAGCTTGAATTGAGTTGGTTTCAGTTGGTTTGTGCACACTAAGGCTTCATTAGTCGGGTAGCAGCCGAAAGCTTCTTAATTGTTTCATTAATGCAATGCAATCCGTTTGCTTGGTACTTTATTTAATTTTATTTGCTGTCGCCGCTGCGCTGCTACTGTTGCTGTAGTTTTTAAATAATTGTGCGCAATTATTTCACCCAATTTAACATTTTCTCTCTGTGTATGCTTGTGTGTGTTTGTCGGGATTTTGTGCTTGCTGTATACATTTAAATGACGTCATTTATATTCCGTTGGGATAAGCACTTGATGTAAAATTACAAGCTGAAACGACGGCAGCTTCGTTTGTGTTGGGGAATAAAAATAAAATATTCAATTAAACCCGTTTTCTTCGCCAAACACCGTTGACAGCGCTTATTAATCTGACGTCATTTCTTTTTGTCTCACTTTGTCTTCATACTACCCCCTTTCTCACATTGTGTCATTTTTTATGTTGTGAAATTTAATTAATATAATTGTTATGACCACAACGCTTTCATATTAGCTCTCACTCTCGCTCTTTCTCTGTCACCCACTCGTTTTGTGCAGTACGCGAGGCCTAATAAAAAGTATGTTTGGGAACGAGCCTTGCCATAGAAATATACCAATTCATTATTTGCATAAAACCCAACCTCAAGCGCCACTCAAACAGCGAGCCAAGCACTCAAACCGACAGCCCGTCAGCCATTTGCCCATATTTTTTTACAGCTCTTTTTTTTATTCTATGCACGAATCGCGCTTTGCAGCTCCTATTACTAAAAGGCATAAAAGTAGGGTATCTAAAGTAATTTATTTACTAATCAAAATGAAGTGCAAAAGTAATTAAAATTTCCGATAGGTGAACCAAGAATTTAAGTTGGCTGTAATAAAATTTTTGTTATTCATAAGAGACATTTTTAAAAATCATATAAATTAATTAATTTAATTAATTTTGTTTGGATTAAGTGCATTCAAAAGCTGCAAAAAAATAAGTTCTCCCCTCAATTTTTCTTTAGCAATATTTGTTGCTATTTATTTAAATATAGGTTTTTATGCTGCTATATAGCATTTGCTTATATACTCAGTAACACTCGACTATGTATGTAGTTTTGCGCTTGGCAGAACGCGAAATTTGTTTTGGCCAGCCTAAAAAGCCGACATCGTCAAATTTGAGTGAATGACTGCAGTAAAAATGCAACTGCCAGTCAGAGAGAGAGAGAGAGAGAGAGAAAGCAGTGTTGAGGGGTTTTGCTTGGTTGTTTTTTTGGTGTGGAGTCTATGCATAGAGGAGGTTAAGTAATGAAATAAAAAGCATTGCCTACTTTTAAGCTGAAGTGCTGCGGCTGCCACTGCGGCTTTTTACATTCGCATTCGCAAATGGTTAAAGTCATTTATTTCAAACAAATCATTTGCCATGCCAACTAGGCAAACTAGAAGAGCCACACACTTGCCAGACACTTGAACGTTCAAAACGCTAAAATGCAAAAGAGAAAAAACCAAACGCTGACAAGTTAAAGCATCGTTGGATCATTAAAGCCTGGAGGGGTGTTGGTGCAGGCATCAAAAAACTCTTGGTCCGGGGGGGCCAATTTTTCAAAGCACACGAACGAGCCAGAACTTTGACAGACGCTTGTCGTTGCTGTCGTGAGATAAACTTCTCTGGTTCGAAACTTATTGAGGCGCAAACAGTTGGTCTGGGCCACCAGCCAGCCAACCTAAATGTCTATCGTCTGTTTGCATACACAGACATAAACGATGGGGGAGGGATGAGGGATGAGAGACGAGTACATACCAGCCAGGCACGCCTTTTGTTGTAGGCCTCACGCCCCCTTGAACCAACTCTAGAAACATCAAACCAGCGCCATTGGCATGTTCCCCCAGTTGCCGTTGTATGATAAACTTTTCTAATTGTCAGTTTCAGCAAGTGACAAACGACAGAAATTATGTTATCTTATCAAAGTTGGCGCTACTTTTACTGGCAATGTGTGTGAGTGTGTATTGTGCTGGTAGGAAAAAGTTGTTCGAAATTTAAGAAAATTAACTTAAAGCATCTTGTTTTTGTACATACATACATATATATATGGACATTATTTGCTTTTATTATTATTGTTGTTTATACTTCTTGTTGTTATTCGTTTTTCTTTGGGGACATGCTAGCTGTTACTTATTAACATTACAAAAGCGCCTTTTGGCGTAAATTCAGTTATGCCAAATTGACTTCTGGCAGAGAAACAACTTAAACCCCATCCCACTAAATAATATGGGTATTAAAATACAGACGGTTTTCTCTTACAGTCAGTCTGTCTGTCTGTATTTATTTTATTTTCGTTTCGTTTTGTTTCGTTTCGTTTGTCAGCACTTAAGGCGTTGGCAAAACAGCTGCTGCATTTCCCAGGCCTAGTTTCTCAAACACTCAAAAAAAACTTGCCTGGTATATCATTTTCAAAAACATACATAGATAAGTACTCCCACATACATAGCGATGAATATACAATCTCAAAGGGGATCGACAGCACTGTTTTCAAGTCTGTGGCCTGTGGACTGTGACATTAAAAATGCTAACTGAGCCGACAATATTTATTTACTAAATGCAATTCATACATTTCTGCCTTTTAGCGAAGTCTGAGTAAGGCTTTTGTTTTACGATACTTGGAAATCTGACAAGCCGCCATCTGCTGTCTAGCCGCAGCGAAGAGTTCTCATCTACGGGCTGTTTAAGTAGGTAGACCTTACAAATAATTTACCTTAGTTGTTTGAAAAAATAAATAAGTAAAACCTTTCTTTAAATGGTTTATTTCAAGCGAAAAGCTGTAACTATTCACGTTTAAAGCTCAATCAATATAACAGTAAGTAGTTTTAATAAAATAAATATAAGCAATGCAACAGCTGAGATTGCGTCAGGTGTCAGTTGAGCAGCTTGTGCAATAACATTACCAACACACAATACAATGCACAGCCAGTGAATTTAACGTTCTGTGAGGCAAACGGAACAACAACTACTTCAATTGGTTCAAGGAGTTTTATTTTACTCAGTCGCACCCGTAATACCATCAAAAATTAAATAAGAAAACGTTCACGTAACTGCACAAAAATTGAAGTAGTGATAATATAAATAAAGAGAGAGAGAGAGGGAGAAAAATCCTAGCAACAAAATTTGTTCATTTTATGATTCTTTCTTTTTTTTTGTGCAACTCGCTTTATGGCGTGAAGCGGAATAATTCAATCAGCAGAAAAGAGCTGAAAAAAGGGCGCTTGGCAAACGTTCGTAAAGGTAGAGCAGCTACTTTCTTTTAGCTCACCTTGACTGTCACTTATTCTGGTCGCACAAAATCCAAGCAATTTCAACTTAAAACGCTTGCACTGAAGAGCGCGTGCAACTTAAACAAACCGGAAAAGCAAACACAGCACAGCGACACAGTTAAGGAGGAACTTCCTGTTGCCAAAGCAGAGCTAAACAACAACAACAGCAGCAGTATCGAGGATGTGACAGAAGTAAAACGCACTATTCTCTCTCTCTTCGCCTTGCAAGTCATCCTTCTGGCCAAGGACATGTGTGCTGGGCTGGGCTGAAGCTGGAGCTGGGGCGTTGCCAGCTTAATTTCATTTATTTACCTGAAAGCTGTTTATGTGCTTGTGAAATTACAAATTAAATTTTTAATCACGAATTAAAAGAACAGCAACAGCAGCAGCAGCAGCAGCTCTCACAGTAAGGATGTCCTGCCGCGCGTATGTTTAAGTGTAGATGTTTCTGTATCTGTTGTCGCTCCATTTCTAGTTGATTAACTGCAGCAGCCTACATACGATGGGATACGCAATTAAAGGCTGTTGCTTGCTGTTCATGAAAATGTTTGTTCCAAGATTTGATAACCATTGAAAATCTCTCATACTTTTACGTTTTCTTATAATTATTGCGTTTTTATTAAAATCACAGTGCAAACGATTTTTAAGCGTTTTGCAAAGGAAATAGTTTTCAGGAACAAGTGCGATTTATATAGCATTTCTTTTATGCTTATGCGTCATTAATTTTTCGGTGCCGTTCACGCTTGTGTAGGTGCCTGGAAGATGGTCTCAGCCTCTGACATTCCATTCTAAAGGCGCCTTTGCCGTTGCCGTTGCCGTTGCCTTGCTGCTGTTCGTTGCGACCATAAGAAATAATGTTGTTTATGTTGTGCAAACATAAAATTTTCTCTCATTTTTCGCCCCTTTTATGTGTGCACACATACATATACATATAAGAATATAATGTTGCCAGTCTGGCTTATACACATACATATATATTTATATAAATTTAGTATATATATTTACACAAATGTATATGTATGTATGTACATACGAGCATTGGCAATTTTTGTCGTTTCTTGTTGCTTGTGGGCTGGCTGTGTGCTTTTGGCCTTTTTGCGCGCTGGCAATAAAGTTGTTGGAATTTAGCTGAACCGAAAATAGTTTATTGCGGAAGTCATTAAGTGGCTCGGTTTACAGCAGCCGCAAACATGAAAAACAGAAGTGCCCCGGCCCTTTCCCTAAGGCCTGCAGTGCGCCTCTTTTGTCGTTTTCTGTGCCGACTTTTTTACGATATTTTTATAGAGGAATTATGGTTTTTATTTGGCGCTTTCTCCTACACACACACAAACAAACACATATGATCCTTTATGCTGCTTTTTATAAATATATATTTTTTTTTTTTTTTTTTTATTTTTATTTTTATTTCAATTTAATTATTTTAAAATGATTTGTGCACTGGACTTTATTTTAGTAGCAGTGGAAATGTTAACTGAAAATACGCATTGCACAACAAATTGCTTTTTTATTGAGTTAGGTGCCGGCTGCAATGCCATTCAATTAACATTTCTTTATGCTCCGCACACACACACACACACACACACAGAGAAAGAGAGATTAGTAATTAAGTTAGCTTCAATAATTTGTTTCGCTTTTTTGCATTGGCTCTTCGATGCATTCAAATTCCAACTGGGTTTTTGTGACAAAACCACAAGCACAAAAATTTAGCACACACCACATAACTTGAAAGATGTGTTGAAATAATTTGGTTTGGCAACTTTTGCCAAAAAAAAAAAACACTTTAAATTGTAATTTCATGCATTTTGCACATCAATAAAATGCCTTGACTTTTACTTAGGCCACATACTTCAGACTTCAGACTCCGGAATCTGGAGTCCGGACTCGAGACTCCGGACATGATTTGCTTTTATGAGTACGATTTTGATGGCACTGTGGCAAGACGTGAGCAAATTTTACATGCTCACGTAAGGGGATGCTTTTCGACTTGCTTTACGACTAGCCGAATAGTGAGCAAAAGCTCTTGATGTATTATGTGGAAGGCGAGAGAACCAATAAATGTTCGTTGTGACGGAAAATTTTCAAGCAATGATAAGCAGTAAAGTATTTGTGCTAGAGTGCCTTTTTAGATGACGACTTATGTATCTACATTAAAATTTTAAATTGCTTTAGGTAAGTTGTAAATTATCGAAGTTTAGTCAGGCAAATGACATAAGCTTTGCATATCTCTTTAATAAATAAATAAGAGATGATATGCATTTTAAATAAATTTGTCTAAATAAAGGTTATCTCTTTATAGCATTCGATGAATATAATTAAATTTATACATATATTTAGTTTTCGTTTTCTTTTAACTCAATCAATTTTCATTCAGAAACTAAAAACCAATCACAAATAACATAACCAAGTTGTTTAATATACGTAGTTGTGTTCAATGGCCGCAAGCAATCGTAAAAGTGCATTAAGAAATGTGGTAGAAATTTTCTTAATTATGCTGAAGCAAAAAACAGGATTATTTGAAGCTGACTGCTGAAACTGATTGATGGCTCTAATTAAATCTGCAGCAGCATTAAACTTTTATTGTAAGCTATAAAAGTGAAACTTTGCACAGCTTTAAAGCACAGTAAAAACAGCCAAACGTATAATTTTGTTCATTCAAACTTTTGACAAACCACAAAATGGCTTTAAATATTCTATATAAGCATGTATGAAAGGCTGTGTGGCAGAGAAGAGGGTCACAGAGTTGCTCTCGCCTTATCTGTGTGAAAGCATGCGACGATTTATGATTGCACACTCAGCATAATCAATTCTTATAAATTATTGTTATTGTTGGCGTTGTTGGGTCAAAGACTTTTGGTAATCGTGTGTGTGCGGGTGGACCCGTACGGGTGGGCGGAGCGGTCGGGCAGATGCGCTGACAACATTAAACAAACGCCATGACTTATGGGCACAATGAACCAGAAAAGGCGCTAACAAATTCAGCAGTCTTTAAATTTAATGGCCTTAAAGCGAAAGCGGAATAAAAACAATATGACTGCAGACACTAGAAGGACACAGACAGCTAGCATTTGCAATAAACAAAGTCTGGCACAAAAGATCAATGACTCCATTGAAGTTCAATAAAATATGCTGGGCCCCAAATGCTAAAGGTGCGCTGGCGAACGACAAAAAAATCTAACGAACGATACGCCAATAACTGCGAGCTGCGGCGGACTGCAGACTCAAAGAGCATTGCATGCATAAATAATGCGCTGA
The DNA here is from genome assembly GCA_018904305.1 of Scaptomyza montana. NCBI lineage: Eukaryota > Metazoa > Arthropoda > Insecta > Diptera > Drosophilidae > Scaptomyza > Scaptomyza montana. Next base: position 1,928,360 of record JAEIGR010000027.1, read on the forward strand.
CTACCAAACCAGCCTGCCTTGGTTACCAATGGAGAATGGTCACGGATCCGGCTTCGGCTCTGGGTCCGGCTAAAGCTGCACTGCCTGTGTGTACTGGCATTCAATATTACGTTATGCACAATATGAGCAGCAGCAAAAAAAAAATAGAAGAAGTATTGGCCACGGGCCACAAGCAACGAGGACGACAATGCAAATATAATCCATTCTATTTCTGCTCAATTTTTTGCTATTTGCACAAATTTTCAAAGGTAATTTTTAGCCAATGCAGGTGACAGTTGAAAGCGAATGCTTGCTTCTGTACGCAAACTGTGGTAACAGTTATCGATTCACATTCTTTTTTTTCTCTTTTTCTGAAGTGTATTTAGGCAGTGCATTTGTGTAATTGCTCAAGCAAAACGGACAAAAGCGAACGAAAATTGAAATTGATAATTGAATTAACCGCGCGAATGCCAATTGTTTGCACCTGCTGACAATTTTAATTGAATTTATTTAAGCCGTTGGCAAAGTTGTTGGTCGTTGGAATTCCCATTCGAAGAGCAAAATGTTTAAAGCTTGCAAACATATAAAACGCAAAATGGAAAGCTGTGAAACAATTCATTTTGAATTCGAGAAAACATTTAATGTAATTGAAAAATGTTGCAAAATTGAATTATTAGAAAACCAGACGAGTTTTTAAGCTGCCAACGTTTTCGAGTACAATTTCGTAAATTAATTTGATGTGGGAATATTTTTTTTATACATACAAATATTGATTTTAAATATTTATTTATGAAAAGAATATTCGTTTTCGTTTATTTTTCAACATCAAAGTGATACGCAATATTTGTTGAACAATTGTTGATTTTAGCATGAGGACAATTTGAAATTGGCATAACTTGTGCTATGATTAGTTAGTTGGATGCAACAAGAAGTTTAGCAAACACATCTTGAGCTAAACATATTCCAATAATTGTTCACATTTCGTAGTTGCTCAAAGGAAATGCCATTGCAGTTGGCAATAAAATACAGCATATCATTAAATACAAACATACATATATACATAAATACATTCAACAAATACAAATACTATAATGTGATATAGTGTGTTAAGGTCGTTTTAATGTCCGGCTTGCTTCTGCCTCTGACAGAGTCAGGAGTATGATGCATTTGCTTTGCCAGAACCATATGTGAAAGTCTATTAGCACATTTTACAAGCAAAATGCTAAATGCCATAACAACATACAAACGAACGAACTTAGGCCATAAACAAATACCATAAACTGACTTCAGGCCCATAAATTTGAGCATACACAGAAAGCAAACGTCCCAATGGCCAATTGGCAAGAAATCAGAGTTCCCAGTAAAAGGTGCAAATATTGTTCAGCTAAGGAAATTTTTACACCGAATTTCCTACAGACTCTTTTTCTCAAAATAAACTTTCCAAAAGCTTCTCTTAGCAGCACAAAGCATAATTGTATACCGTTTATAAGTATGTTTTGTGTGCGCGCGTGTGTGTGTGCGTGTGTGTATGTGCACGGACGTGCTAAATGCTTGTGCAAAAATAAACATCAATCGAGTCGCATTGAATAGAAGGGAGACCTAGACCTGGCTGTAGATGGTAGAGCGGGGATTAAATGATAAATTCATTTTTGTTGCCTATCAATCAAGTGGCCCTCATTTAGTTACTTTCCTTGAAGGTCAAGAACAAGCAGAGGGCAGTTATTTCTAGTGCCTTTAATGCACATGTAAAGCTGTGCCTTCAAGTGTCCTTATTAACTGCCAGCCATAATTTATTTTGGCCACACACATAACCAAAAAACAAAAAAAAAGGCGACTCGACTCATGTAGTATTGATAAATTTTTGTGTGACAAGATACAGAATGAGATGCTGTCAAAACTAAAGCCATGCAGCAGGAGCAGCATCACCATTGTCGCACCATCGTCACAAGATGTCCTTTCAAATCTCAAATGTCATATAACTGGAACATCAAGCGGTTGAGTGAGCTACCATCTCCCCCATTTACCATTTCCCATTCCCGACCTCTAACATTGAGCTTTGCAAATCAACTCGGGCTCAGTGGAAGGCTCGCCACGCTTCGCTGCTCAAAGAAGTGTCAGTGTCGTTTGGCACGCATCCACATCCGCATTCTCAACCTCGATCCTCTCTTTATCCTATATCATCTTCTATATAATTGTGTTCGCGTGTGTGTGTGTGTCGACCTCGATAGTATGAGACGTATGTATTTTGCAATGCATAAATGATAAATGACTTGTGTGCCTGAATGAGAGATAGTGATAAAGCAACTGCCGACCCGCCAGCGAACTACTTTTGACAAATGGCTGGCTCCCCCTAGGCCAGGCATCGAGACAATGGCTTTCGAACTCAAACCTAAACCTAAAGCACAAAGCTAACGCTGTAGCTGTAGATGTAGCTGAAGCTGAAGCTAAAGTAATTTCTGCATTCTTTTTGCTTGCTGTTGACTTTATTATAAACTCGCATAATCGCTGCCCATTTTCAGGAACGGAGCTTCAAGTTGTCAGAAGTTGCTTAGCTGCTTCGTTAGTAGTTGATGTTGTTGTTGTAGCTGTAGTTCCTTCTTTGTGATGATGATGGCAGAGGCAGCGCAGCTTTTATTATCTATGCAAAAATGATTAATGTGTACGTGGCAAGCAGATTCTTTTTCTTCTTTTACTCCTTTCAGCCCACAGGCAGTCAGAAATTCTTACCTGCTGCCAAGTTTTTAGCCCAGTTAATTGAGCGCCTGATGCGCCTTTGGCAATGCTTTTTTCTCTTCACAATGCCCTCTCAATAGCTCTCAATAAAATACTCTTGCTTGCAGACCAAGATATATATTTTTGCGATTTACATCAATCGAGAAAGCATGTCAAAAAGTCGCTAGCCCAACCCCAAAAACTAATGTCAGCCAGAACTTCATTAAAAATTCCACTCCAGGCTCACACACACAGACACACACAAACACACTAGCAGACATACATTCATACAACTAAAGGGCATATTTCAAAGAGGAGAACACTACATTGACTACTGCATTGCACTCGTGTTTTTCTGGGTTATAACAATGCGGCACAAGCAGAAACTTGACTTTTAATGTTTCCTCAATTAGAAGGCACACAAAAGCAGCAGCAGCAGCAGCAGCCAAAAAGGTGAAGTCGTGTCGCCGACGAGCACAAAAAATACAAAACCAAAAAGTAAATGCGCATTAATAACAAAGTGCAGCGACAAAAAAATGTAATATCTCTGTCTCTTTCTTTCTCTGTTGAACACTTCGCTTCGCTTCTCACACTTGCTAAGTAGATGCAGCACAAGAAGTCAACGACTGTAGACGACCACAACATGGCAACTGGCAACTAGCAACTGGCAACAAGGCAGCGGGGCAACTTGCAACTTGCAACTGGCAACTGGCTACTAACAACTTGGCAAGAGGCAGCATAACTCAAAACCGGGCTTGGCTGCATGCGACGACAAAATTGTGACTCCTTGGCACTAAAGGGGTCCCAAGGAGTAGAAGCAGAAGTAGAAAGGGGTTACGCTTACAGGAAATGGCAGCACGTTCGGTACACACAGAAAGAGACAGTCAGACAGACAGAGAGAGAGAGAGAGAAATAGAGAGAGAACTGATGCAGGTCCCCCAACGAGTGCGGGCTGTCTAAGAAGATTGATGATGTGCAGCCGCATCCAAAGGTGCTCCAGCATCATCTCCATCTCTCCTCTTTTAACCTCACCAACTGGCAGCTGCTTAGCCCGAGCTTAACTTTATGCTGACAGCGCCTTGGCACTTGGTAAATGCAGAGCTTTCCTCTGCCTTTGTCAGCTGATTTGCTGCCTGTCTGCTTGGCCACAGCGGGCGGGCTTCTAACCCATAACTGTCTTTTGGGGTTAGAGAAGAGGCCAAGTTGCACTTATTGTAGCTGATTTTGAATTTGCACCTCAGCCACTGCACACACACTCACACACACACACATGCATCACTGCGGTCTACCAGACTTCTACTGTAGGTCGGCTTCTTCTTCTTCATGTCTACCTCGTGTGGTATTTTAAATAGCCTTTGCCACATTGTCTACCAGTTTGAGAGAGCTTTGTTTTGTGAAACTTCTGTTCCACACACTCATAGTCAGAGCACATATCAAATTGTTTCCTGCTGCATTTTTGGCCAAACATGTCAGTATTCAATCAAAATTCGTTTGTCTGTTGGTGGTTAGAAGTTTGTACAAATGGTTTTTGGAGTAAAACAACAATGTTTATCTACAATGGGACCTGTTCGCAATATCAATTTGGGCATTCAGTTCCTAACCACAGCAAATGCATTAAAGCAATCGAATATTGACCGAGAGTGGAATCATTTTATGCACTTTCATAACTATAGAAATGCTTGACAGATTTGTATAAGAAAGTGTGTTACTCTTTGGTTAGTTATTAGGCTAAAGATTAATGCTGCATTATAATCTGAAAATCCAGTTTTCTATAGAAATTTTACGATCTAAGTAAAAACGTCATAGTGTGTAGATCGTTTAAAGTAAAAAATACATTAATAAAATACTAACCCTTAAAATTAACAAGGAATTAGAATATTTTTTAGATTTTTCTTAACACTCTAATAATTGAATAAAATTCATAACTGATCTGTTGCTTACATTGCTTTTATTGCCATATGCATTGTTTTGAGTAAAACATGAAAGTGAAACCTGGCAGATTTGCATTTTGTATATGCAAATAAACAGCACACAATTGCTGAGCTGTGTTAAGTGTCGGCAGATAACCATTTTCCGCACAACTTAAATACGTACGTAGGGAGAAACTGAGGAGAGACTAAGAGAGGAATGCGTGAATTATTAGCAATTTCCCATAAAAGCATAAATTCAACCAGTTGCCTGGGTTTTTGAGGCTAGCCAAGCAGCTAACAACTCCGACACACAAGTATCCAAAAACTAAACTTAACTTCCCCAAAAAGCAGAAACAACTTTGTAAAAATAAAGTGTGTTGCGAAAGGGTCAGAAGATGAAGGGAACAGGGCGTCGGGTACTTGGAACTGGGAATGTTTAAGGCAACGTCCTATGCACATGCCTCTTCTTGTTTTTTTTTTTTTTTGGCCAGTTGCATTTACAGAAAACCAATAAACTTAAATGGAAAATCCGTAAACTATAAATCATGGCTTAAGTCCATTTCCTTCGTTGTCAATACGTTTCCGCTTTGTTGTGGGTTCGAAAATATAACGCACACAGACAGTGAGACCCACACACACATGCAGACACACGAACACGGACAATTGTAGTTCTAACTGGAGCTCGAGGCTCAGCGTGTAACTGTTGCCGGCACATTTGTTAACCAAAAAATGGAACAGAAAAAGCCGAGTCGAGAAATGGCTATGATTGGACTTGCACATGCAGTTCCCTCGAGCACTGGCCATATGCGACTGCTTTACATTTTTTTGGCATGTCCATTTGCAAAGTCATTTACTCGCACAAACACACTTACACACACACACACACACATTTGCAATCACATGCAGCGTACGGCACTCAGTCAATTTCCAAGTCAACGTTCAAAAGTCGCCATACTCGTTTCTGGGGCTCCGTTAGCACTGACAGCCGCCTCCCTACCCTGTCAGTCAATATTTTAGATTGTTGTTGTTACTGCTGTGTGCAGCGCTTTCGACAACTCATTTTATAAGAGAGCCACACACACACACACACTATTGCGCGCATACTGTTGTAGTTGATGTTGTCGCACGTTTGAGGTCAGCGTTAGAAAATTGATGTGACTTGTTTCGTTTCTCGTTTATTTTTTTTTCTTTCCATCTATAACGATGAGCAATGTTTCTTGATTTTGAGTTTTGTCAGACATAAGCTGATGGCATTGCAGTAACTGAGAAATATGATGCTGGCACAATGAGTAAACGGGATTTTGATTGACCCAAAAAGTAGGCAATGATTTTTTAAACTTATTTTAAAAACATAATAAAAAGATTGCTTCCCCTTGGAATAATATTTCTCTTGTGTGAAAATATTTATAGTTGTTTATGACAGCTATGTAGAATTGCGATTAATTTATCAAACTAAACGAACACAAACGGATAATGCTCGAAAATCATGCAAACAATCATTCAAAATACATTAATAACATATTTTTAATCAGCACCAAATAGAGCCTTGCCCAAAGCTATTTTAATGTGGTTTGGACACACCCGCTCCTTATTAGCTGAGTTATTTTTTATATCTGTCAATGTCAGCATTCCGTGTCCATGAAGCGAACATTAAAGATTAAGAGTGCTGAGTGAGAAAGAGAGAGTTAGAGTCATGCCCCGAAAATGATATTCGTTTTGCCTGATTGAGGTCACAAAAGCTGCACCTTAATAGCAACAGAATATTATTATTAATAACATTTGCGGATAGAGGGCTGTTGTTTGGAGGGGTGCTGGCTGCTAGCTAAGTAGTTTGCCATTTCAATATCTTATGCATAAGCCGCAGAGCAGAGCTGAAGAGTTCCAGTTGCCGTTCTAGTTACAGTTTTTGTTACTGTTGCTGTTGCCGACTCGTGTATAAATACCACAAAGCAAATAAACACGCTCGGCGCATGGCCAAACAATATGAGATATATATTGAAAACGTGCATAGCCCGACCGACCCGAGCCACTTAAGGCGACCCGTTGACACGGGCTTGGTAAAGGCAAACTTTACACGCTAATAAAATGGCCAGCCCGAGGAGAATGAAGTGAGTAGGGGCACTGCTGGGCGCCTTATACTTTTTATGGGGCAACACAAAAGGCTTGGTCTGGCAAAATATGGGTTTATGGCTTGTAAAAATCCATGTTAATAATATTAACAATACGGTGGCAGGCAGGCTATCCGGAAAAGGGTAACTGGAGACTTGTGCAACGTGAATGGCCTATCTGGATAAAGGCTCAAGGCTGCAGCTTTAAACTTAAGCTCTACTATATCCAGGGTCAACATAATGGATGTATTGGACACACGCGCTGCTCCTAAAACCAAAAACAAATACTTGAAAAACACAAAAATAAAATGTGAGAGGGAGCAACCAAACGTCAACTGTGACGCCGCATCATTAGTGTCATGTGAAGGGAGCTATTTATTTAAGTATATTTTATTGATATGCATAATAAATCAAAAATGCTAGCCAATAAATTTATTATTGTTGATTATTGATCACACACACCTAAAAAAAAAAAAGCAACGCTCACCTTAACATTAGCAGCAAAAAACAGACAAAAAAAAAATAACAGAAAGAAAAACTGACTACACCTGCTGGATTATCCTCCGGCAGCCAACAATTTATCAACATCAACTCAAAAGCAACTATAAATTACCTTTAAAAAAGAATTTGATTTAACAATAACGCAAGGAATTTTATCAACTTAGTGACGTAAGAGTTATTTAAGAATATATAATATATCATGGATCAGTAGCATCATTAGTAATACATACCAGAGAACTGCAACGAGTATGATGAATTCTGAATTCAAACACTCGTGCCAAAAATACAATAAAATAAACTCAAGTCACCTGACCCAATATGTTCCATCGATTCAAGTATTTTTGGTCAAAATTCATGTTAAATTTGTAATGCCAAAAAATTTATAAAATGAAATATCTTGAAAGTCTGGATTGCCTTGAATAAAACTGCATTTACAGTTAGATATGCAATTTTTGGTCAAAATTCATGTTAAAATTGTATGCCAAAAAATCGACTTGGGCATTGGTAAAATCTTTCGACTTCCATAACTTCGTCAAAACTGACCCGATTTTCAAAAGCAATATCTTGAAAGTCATGGTTTGACCCCTAGAATAAAACTGCATTTACAGTTAGAAAAGCAATTTTTGGTCAAAATTCATGTTAAAATTTTATGCCAAAAAATCGACTTGGGCATTGGTAAAATCTTTCGACTTCCATAACTTCGTCAAAACTGACCCGATTTTCAAAAGCAATATCTTGAAAGTCATGGATTGACCCCCTAGAGTAAAACTGCATTTACAGTTAGAAAAGCAATTTTTGGTCAAAATTCATGTTAAAATTTTATGCCAAAAAATCGACTTGGGCATTGGTAAAATCTTTCGACTTCCATAACTTCGTCAAAACTGACCCGATTTTCAAAAGCAATATCTTGAAAGTCATGGTTTGACCCCCTTAGAGAATAAAACTGCATTTACAGTTAGAAAAGCAATTTTTGGTCAAAATTCATGTTTTAAAAAATTTTATGCCAAAAAATCGCCTTGGGCATTGGTAAAATCTTTTACTAGCTTCAACTGTATTTATGTTTTCATGCTTGCGAGTTTGTATGTTTGAATGTTTTTATGTTAGCGTGTTTGTATGTTTGTGGGTTTGAGCGTGGTAAAATGGGTACAATTCAGTAGAAATTCTTGCCAAAGTACCAGGCGAACAGAAGTAGGCAGCAGTGATTTGGTTGAGTTAGAACAACACAATAGGACTTACGAAGGGGCCGCGAAAAGAGGCTGAAAGAAGGGCGCGAGAAATTCCCGAAATATCTGCGTCAGCCAATCTTTGAACGTAGCGCACACCCCTGCCGCTTTCGTACCCCTTTGCAATCAGGCCTCTTTTTACCACTTTTTAAACAGTTATCGAGAATACTGCAGTCGGTTGCGTCCGGCTGCAACGTTTCCACTTGTTCTTATTGTGTGTATCATAAATATATGAAGTATTTATAAATTAACTACAATTAATCCTGATAATACAAGAAATATTGCCTGTGAATATCGTTAAGAAAGTTTTTCAGCAAAAATGTCATCGTAATCAATTCAGCCCTTTAACTATAGCCAGGGAATTGTCGTTTTCAATTTTTTTTTTTAGTTTTCGCTAAAGCTGCTCGAGCTGTTGATGTTGTTGTTGATTTAAAGGCAGAAGTTGTTTGGCGCTTAGTCACCCCATTTCCACTGTCATGCCATAATCAAAAGCAAATTAACGCCACCTCGCCCGACACGGTTTAGTTGTTGGTTTTTTTTTTTTTTATCATCATCATCACTCGCGCCCGCAGTTTTCTCTTCCCTACACATCCTGTGCGCGTCCTGGCGGATTGCAACCGTTGACAAATCTCTTTTTAAGAGCGCGCTTAAAACATCGTTTGAGCATCGTTCCCTTTTGCCTGTGGTTGTTGTTGTTTTTGTTGTTGGTGTGTGTTTGGCCCGCCTTGCATAGAAGCTGAAGCTAAACCAATCAATATTTAACACATTTAACCCTTTTCGCAGTCGCAACGATGGTGGCTGCTCTTTCCATCTCTCTGTTCTTCATCTTGCTAACCGTCACGTTGATCGTTCGTTCGTTTGTTCGTTCGTTCGTTCGCTCTGCGTAAAATTAGCATAAAATTTGAATTTTAGAGACAAGTGAAGCGTATGCAACGCGTGATTGACAGCAGTCAAATTCAATTGAAGCAAAAATCCAAACGCAACGCGGCACCAACACCACAAAATGAAATAAAACAAAATTTAATTCAAATAAAACCAATTTTAAGCCAATCCACTCCCCAAAATCCGCTCGACGCCTACAGTCTAACCTTTTGGCCGACAGTTGTAGGTTTAGCGACCTTGCGACCAAAACTTTCTGCAGGCGCAAAACTTTTTTTTTTTTGCCTTTTCATTCGTGGTTGTGGTCCAAAGGATGCGGAGAGCGCTCTGCCAACGTGTCGCAGCTGACAACGGAGCGAGGAGGTAGTGGTTGGATGTGAGTGGTGTGTAGGTTGCCTAGGGTTGCCAAGCGCGTGGCATAGCGAAAAATTGGCTGCAGGCAAGGAAAATCTGTGTCGCTTGCTTTGAAGATTTACGCTAGGGAAATTTGGTTTTTAAATGGCAATTGTCACAAATACAAACAAACATCTGTGTGTATATCAAAATAAAAATCAGATAAAAAACTGTTCAGGAACAAATAATAAATTTAAAAGAAATAAGACTGCTGCAGAAAATCTCAACCTTGAATAGTATGAAAATTTAAATTCATTAGTAAAATAAGAGTTTTAAAATATTTTTCTATATTCCATTAAATTTTACCTCGACCCTGCTTAATTAATAAAATTAGCAGAATTGCGCATTTCGGTTTAAATTTATTTAATTGCATTTTATTTCCTACATGCGGTACATGAAAAAGTTTACGTTACGTTACGTTGAAATTGAGGAGTTTCTGGTTACGAATCCACGCAAGCCAATTGTAAAATAAATATACATACATACTATATTCCTTATAATTCAATTTAAGCTGGAGAACAGTCACACCCACAAACACACATGTGCTGTGTGCAACAGTTTGGCCATGGCCCCATAACACTCTGACTCGGGCTCATAACAATGAAAATGAAAAAGGATATAAAAAATAATCATATAATGTAGTTGCGCATACGCAGTGTGGCAGCAAATTGAGACAAGCAACTACAATGGCATTTTCCACCGCTTGTTTAAAACGAGCTGAGCCGCGTCGCGACAGTTGCTGTGCGGAGGGGGGGTGTGAAGTGGCATGGGTGACCGATAGAGGTCGGATTGCAACAGTTGACGTTTATGGCAGATATGACGCAGCTCGGCGTTTTATTTTACACGCATATGTGTTGCTGCATGACGAGGATTTTGTGTTGCGAGCAACGTTTTAAACTGATATCCGTTGCAGCTGGTTGCTGGTGGCTGGACGTATGTGGCGTATGAGTAATTCCCATAGCTATGCTAATAATTGGGAAAGGATGTTCATGGTCCACATTCTGCAGGCACTTGCTGCGGTTATATTCTCTTCGTGCAACATTTGTTATAAAATGCATTCTCAAGCAGAAAATTGAAAAAGTTTTAGTTGACATATGGTATGAATAAATAATATTATTAATGCCGAAAGCGCTAAGAATAAAGTTAAAGAACAGCTTTAATAATAAAGCATTAAATAAATCTGTGCTTTAATTTGCTGAATTCAAAAGGAATGAGTGTGAAATTAACTTTCCACTGCATTAAGCATGGCCAATAGTACACTTTTTATTTCCTAGAATCTTTATAATTAATTACCTGTCAATATTTGTTTGATAATCACATTTTGTCAACCATAAATAATAAATTATACAAACTACGTTAAATTTAAGTTGTGCAAGCTTAAAGTTTTAAGCTCTTTGCGAGTGCAGAAATCAGAATGAAATTTTATTTGCTTTTATGGCAAAATATACACAATTTCTATCCCTTATAATTTCTGCATGCACTTTGGCGAAAATATTATCCAAAGCGTGCCACAAATCATTTTTTCATGCCACGTCGCATATTAGCGCTCGCGCTTTTCGAACATTTTGCACACTTTCCCAAAGCATTGCTGGAATTATGAACATAGTGCGATACAAAAGCGGAAAAACATAACAACAACAAATACAAACAACAATACAACAGTATTATGCACTTTGTGAACCCTTTTTTTCCTGATGGGGGTCGAAAGCAGGTTGGGTTAGGGGTTTGAGGCCGCATTACAAGAATGCTTAAAGGAGAAAATTGGATTTTTTCATCTTGAATGGTAACGAAAAACAATGTGCGCATGCCATGACAGCACGGCAATAACAGTAAAGCCCGGCAACAAAAAATAATAAGTAAGCATTAAACATCACAAAAAATATATATGAAAACAACGACGGAAAGCAACAACAACTACAATAACCAAAAATGTTAGATATGCTGACAAAGGTAATACAATAAATACGAAATGAGTTTGTTGATGTTGTTTCTGTTGCTGTTGCTGTTAATGTTGAATTTTGGTTATCACACTTCTTCATAAGCAGCACCCAAGTGGGTGACTGTTTTTTTTTTTTTTTGTAGTTGAGCAGTTATTTTTGTTGTTGTATTGTGTTGTGTTTTGCTTGAGGGCACGCCAAGTTTTAGTTAATTTAATTTTCCCATTGTTATTTATAAAACATTTGTTTTTATTTTATGAGCTCTAAAGCGCATTAGCATTGTGAACTTGAAAACGTGCCGAGGGTTAAGTAAATATAAAGTTCGACTTCAAATTGTATTAGAGAACGCTTAATAGCACCACTTATTTTTGAAATGATTGAATAAGCAATAAGTACAGTTGCAGCGTTTTCTGTCTCTTTATTCATATCGAAAGAAGTTAAAGAAATATTTCGAAATATTTGGAAAGACGCAATCGAAAGAAACAGAATCAAAATCATACAATCATTTAAGCAATACATTTTTATACCTACTTTTTATCAAAGTTTATGAAACTCAATAAAAACCAAAATTGCACTGCAATGAGAAAGTCTCACCAGGTAAAATTCCGTTGAGCGAAACGATAATCAACGTTTATAGGTGGTACGGCCTTGGCAAGCAAGCAAAGTAGGAAATGCAGATACAGAGAAACAAATGGCAAAGAAAAGCACAAGCAAACAGACAAATAAAATACAGCACTTTTCCACCGCTAAGCACATCAAAATCCGATTGGCTACACACCACTAAAAAGCACTTACGCAGACCGGTTGCTACCATTTTGTTGCTACATATTGGCATTAGACTAATCTACACGCAGCAATCACGTTTGATATTCGCCACGGACCAGACAAAATGGATACGACACAGTTTCAAATTGCAGGCTGAATTGGTTTCAATGCAACTGGCACTGCCACTGTTGTTGTTGCCCCCAAAAATACAGACGAAATGGTGACGCCATCTGTTTGTTACGCTTTCTCCCTGTTTCAGTTCCATGTGTGAGTCCGCACGAACGTGGCGACATTTAATGTGCACCAACCGAAAAGTTGAACGTGCAACGTCCAGTTGCAGTTCTCTTTTTGTCGAGTTCTCGTACTCTACACTCCAGTTGTTTGGCCATTATCAGCTTCATTATGTGGCATTAGCAAACAGCCAGGCAGAGCCACATCCAAAAATACGAGACACAAACTCAGAGCCAAGCTGCTGTTTTATGTGCCAAAAAGTTGCATTCAATTTATTCGTGGTCACTCCACACACACAAACACACACGTGCGAAATATAGCAGTCAACTCATTTAATTAGCATAATATACGATGCTTAAGCTCATTAACTGGGAAATTTTTATGGCTAGAGCGAAAGTGCGCATTAAAAAAAAAAAAAAAAAAGCTCGTAACATGCTTGCATGTTATCAGCGCCGGCTTATCACTCAAGTGGCACGCTCAATGCTCAACGCTCAGCTCTCGAATGCCATTTGAAGCTCCTCCACATCAACGTCAGCTGAGAGCTTAGAGCAGATAATACGCTAATTTTCGAGCTGCAGCACGCACCCACAACTCATGTGCCCAATTACCAAATGCTGCGATAAATTCTAACTTAATATCAACTCACAATTGCTGACGTCAAGAGGGGCTCCATACACAGTTATTTACTTTATTAACCTAATGTTGCAATAAAGGAATCATAAAATGGCAAATAATAATTTGTGTATTAATTGCGCCGCCTTGACAAATGTATGAATCATCTCCACCAAGTACAAGTATAGTTGTATTGTTAAGAAAAACTTGTTGGCATTGTTATAAGTGGTGAGGCATGGTTACAAACGCACGTGACTCGCGATAAGCAGCCGGCGTACTCCAGAAATCAGTCCCGAGAAATGCTGATAAACAAAGTACTTGAGGCTCGTGCAAAACAATTGACCATAAAAACATCAATTACTGTCATTGCTGGTCGGTTGCCTTGCTGTATAAACAGCACGAAACAGGCCAAAAGTAAATCCTAATGCTAATCCTTAGGCATATCACACTCTAATCATAGCCTTAGTGCAATCAGCAGGTAATACTAGTACCTAGCTCAAGTACTGACAGAGTGCTGATTCAGACAGATAAAAACAAAAATAAAAATAAAAAAAAATAATAAAAACACGGATACGTCAAGTTGAAGCTTGATCACGAGAATATGATTTTTCATTCATTTTTGAATATTTTCCAATACATATATAAATATTTTTTAAATCTTTATGTGAATTTTGATCATAGTAAATATGTTAGAAATTATTTATTTAGTGGTAATGAAGAGTAATTAAATAAATAAAACCATTTTCAATGCAATAATTAAGTTATTTTTATCTGTTTCAATGAATTAAAAAATTCACATAACAAAGATTAAAGGTTCGGCAAGAGACACACACAATACATTTATCGTAGCTGTGTTTTCATATCTGTTGGTTTTATGTTTAATTGACTGAATAAGTGTATTAAACAAGAGCGGCATATACAGCTAAATTAATCATAACTAAACATCGGTAATCGATTGAAATAATTAATCGAGGTCAGCTGTTGTAATTTAATATAACGTTAATATTTCACATTTGAGCTGGTTTCCACATTCGATGAGCTAGTTTTTCAATTGATATGTTTGAAAAGCTTAAAAACAAATGCATTTCTCAAGAAGCAGGTCCAAACTAATGCACTAAACACACGAGCTTTCGATGGATTAGCAAAGATCTGATTATGAAAGACACAAAAATTTACCAAGAACAATCAATTTAAAACTGATGAACATCAATTGTTGTAAATTAAGTGACTAACATAGAATACTTGCGTACTTGTGTACCAATTAGTAATATTTTTTACTCTCACTTGATCGATGAAATGGCCCATTTACGCATATCTGAACAGCTAAACGCAAAGATGTCACAATCGTCACATGGTATGTGCTCATTTTTTCAATAGCCACTGCAATTGATTAACTCGTGTTAATGCTCAATCATTGATTCAATTGATATGGCTGTTAGCAATGCTGAAGTGTTTGGTGTTGTTATAATCTTGGCCGATTGGCCCTATCCATACAACGTTATATGAACTTGGACAGGCACTCCGTGAAACTTGTCGATAAGCCCTCTCTATACAAAAAAAACACGTCTATCAAAGGCGTTTTTCTCTTGTTTGGCAACGCAATCACAAACAGAAATCGCAAAGTGTTTGCGTTGTTGCGCCGAGATAAAAAAAGCGCACAGATTATTTGCCCCGGCCTCCAATTGTACAGGTGTGTGTGTGTGTGTGTGAGTCTGTGTGTGTGTGTTGTAGATTAACTGTAGTATAATTGGCAAAAGCTACCAGGTCTATGGGCGCTAAGGTAATCGAACAGTACTTTAAGCGCCGTTGTGCTGGCAGGTCGCGAAATATATAAAACTCGGGAAATAGCAATAAAACGAACTGGCCACTAAAGTAAGAAGCTTACAAAAGCGTTAGGGAACTGTTTATTATTATTTGAAGAACTCTTAAGCAAAGTGTTTTGAACTTATTGTAATGACACATCAACAGAACTGGCTCACATTCCTTGTGATGCCAACGTTCTCTTTGAACTAACTTAACTTTATCAGCGCTGAGATGCGGGTTGCGCGAGTTTATCAAAATTGTTTAGATAAGCGGTGCACATGCCACAAGTTAAATATTTTGTGTCTTTATCCAGTTGCAGATAAAAAAACATAACTCAAACAACAAGAACTTATAAAGTGTTAAATAAATGTTGTACAAGTATCCAAACAATTAATTTAAGATAAACGATCCTAATAAGGATTCAAAACACCTAAATCCATAAAAATATCATCTATATTTTCATACAAGTGACTCTGAACCGCAACAACTTCCAAGAAATGAATCTCTTAATGTCCCCTCAAGCCATTAGACATTGGAACAGCAATTTAAGACATTCCTCATTCTTGAAGCCTGAAAGCACACACAGGATTCGTACCAAAGCGCATGAGACGCAATTATTCATAGCTATATTCAAGACAATTACCTTAATCTTAATGGCGATATGTTTTGCGATAAGTTATCTTAATTGATTTTTGATAATTGCCTCAAACCGTTTAGCGTCTAATGCAAAACTACTCACACAGACGTTTATGGCGTATTTATGTGGCATTTTGTGACGTCAGAGCACGTGATAGATCATATAAAACAACGCCACACATACACAAACACACCCTTAACACATAAATGGTTGTGGAAATTATTGCGTTACCGATAATATTTTTATAGCCAGAAAACTGGTTTCTTAATGAGCTAAACACCGCTGCCTAAAATTGTAGGACGGATCCCACCAAGTCAATCCCATCCTAACCCAGCCGTAATTATAGCTTACATTTACGGCTCAATGTATTGAATGACTGCCAGGCAAAATACTTATTAGATTGTCGACGTGGAGAAAGGGGCGGACTGAAAAGCTAGACCTTATTGTTGTTCTCTGTGAACAATTTATGGGCAAATTAATGGCAAATTCAATCGAATCAGATTTACGTCTATGCAAAACGTTGGTAATGTCTGTAAATTAGTTTTGATTTAGTTAGGGAGAAGCCTTAAGCATGAGCAATGAATGTAGTACTTATTAAACAGAGATTTAATTACATGAAATCCATGGCAAAGCCAAGAGGATTGTGGCCATGTGAATAGATAGACGAGTACCATTTGCATTTAATTACACATTCACATCTATTGGAAACATAGAAAGCTTATTAGTATTATTTAAAAAAATACTTATTAATTATTTTCAACATTAATTAATTCATTGCAACAGAAAACTACTTCAACTTGAGTATTATTAAAAAGCTCATTGTTTGACTTCCTTTTGTGGTAAATTATAAACTTTAAGCCTTTGTAAGGCTCTTGAAGTGCTTGAACAAGCAAATAGCTTTTTGGGGCAATTATCTAGTCACAAACAGTGTTGGAGCTATCAAACCAAAAGCGCCAAATTGGCTGAATCAATCAAATTTATTGCTCAGACATGCAAGACACAATCACAGCAGACCACTGAGCTAGACCGCCATAGATCTATCTATGTAGTTGAGTAGTGTTGTATATTATCTTGTATACCAAAATGGCTATCAGGCAAAGCCATTACTCATGTGCCCTGTGTGCCACCCACTCAGTCTTGAGTCCTGGCCGACTAGAAAAAGCGTAACAAAGTCGTAATGTAAGGTGAAACCATTTGAACATTAAGCAACTAATTGTTCGCTCGGTAATTGTTAATAATTTCACATTATTAAAGCGAACAATGTTTCGGCACTTTAGATAAGCCCACTTCTGCTTAAAGCTTAAAGCAAAACGAATGCGATAACAGCCAACAGCCAGCGTCTTATCTTATCTGTGTTGAGTATGAGCACAAATAGTTCAATCTCACATACAATACATATACATTAGTGACTGATTGGGAAATTGCATTGCAGATTGGGAGCTATTTTCGACTGTCATAAATATTAGTATTGTAATTAAACTTTACATTTTAAGATTTTTTTGAGATAAATTGAAATTTCAGTGAAATTTGATTAGTACAAAGTCGAAGCAAAACCAATCAAATTAACCACTTAACTTGCCAAATCAATAAATTGAATGCTTTATGCATTTACAGCCTTCATTTATGGTTTGGTAGAAGAGCAAACAAATATTGGTAAATCTAATGAGTAAACTCTTTAAACTATTGTCAACACTTCATTTAATCAGCCAGTAATGAGATAGTAATCGGGTCACTTCTTTTCCCCTTATCGTAGATAACACAACAAGAACATCAACAACAACGGCTTCATCATGGGCGATATGTTTCGCAGCGAGAAAATGGCCCTGTGCCAGTTGTATATACAACCAGAGGCAGCCTATGCCTCCATTGCTGAGCTGGGCGAGAGTGGTTGTGTCCAGTTTCGGGATCTTAACGATCAGGTCAACGCCTTTCAGCGCAAATATGTGAACGAAGTGAGACGCTGTGATGATATGGAGCGACGAGTGCGCTACATTGAAAATCAATTGCGCAAGGATGGTATTCAGATGCCGGAGGTGCCTGACGATCAGAATCCCGCGGCACCCAATCCACGTGAGATTATCGACCTGGAGGCACAGCTGGAGAAGACGGAGAATGAGTTGCGTGAATTGTCTGCAAATGGAGCCAGTTTGAATGCCAACTTTAGGCACATGCAGGAATTGAAGAGTGTGCTGGAGAATACCGAGGGTTTCTTCTCTGACCAGGAGGTCATCAATTTGGATTCCAATCGCCGGACCGATCCCGATGATCCCACTGCCATACAGGCAGGTGCCCAACGTGGCCAGCTCGCCTTTGTGGCTGGTGTAATAAAACTGGAGCGATTCTTTAGCTTTGAGAGAATGCTGTGGCGCATCTCGCGTGGCAACATCTTTCTAAGACGTAACGATATCAGTGGCTTAGTGGAGGATGATGAAACGGGTCGCCCGGCGCTCAAGACAGTCTTTGTGGCCTTCTTTCAAGGCGAGCAACTGAAGCAGCGAATCAAGAAAGTCTGTGCAGGCTATCATGCTGATGTTTATCCTTGCCCCAGTTCGGCTGCAGAGCGAGCCGATATGATCAGGGATGTTAACACAAGACTGGAGGATCTGAAATTGGTCCTGAATCAAAGTGCCGATCACCGCAGCCGTGTGCTGTCCAGCGCTGCCAAGCATTTGGCCCGTTGGACCATAATGGTGAAGAAAATGAAGGCTATCTATCACATACTCAACTACTTCAATGCGGACGTAACCGGCAAGTGTTTGGTTGGCGAAGGTTGGGTGCCCATCAGAGATTTGCCCAGTGTACAACAGGCGTTGGCTCGCGGCTCCAAGCTCTCGGACAGCAGCATTCCGGCCTTTATGAACGTCATCTCCACAAATGAACAACCGCCCACATATACGCGCACCAATAAGTTTACCAGTGGCTTCCAGAACCTAATCGACTCGTATGGCATGGCCTCGTATCGGGAGGTGAATCCAGCTTTGTATACATGCATAACATTCCCATTTCTGTTTGCCGTCATGTTTGGTGATATGGGGCACGCTCTGATTCTTGTTGCCTTTGCAGGCTGGCTGATTCTGAAGGAAAAACAGCTGGCTTCGATCAAAGAGGAAATATTTACCATATTCTTTGGAGGTCGTTACATTATTTTGCTGATGGGTCTGTTCTCGTTGTACACGGGTCTGGTCTACAACGATGTGTTCTCCAAGTCAATGAACATCTTCGGCTCTGGTTGGAAGATTCAATATAATACCTCAACTGTAACCGATGACACTATTAACTATCTAACACTGCGACCAAACGTCAGTAATTACAAGACCTATCCCTTGGGCTTGGATCCCGTTTGGCAGTTGGCCGACAACAAAATTATATTTTTGAATACGTTCAAAATGAAGTTGTCCATTGTTTTTGGTGTACTTCACATGACGTTCGGCGTTTGCATGTCGGTTGTGAATTTCGTTCATTATCGTAAATACGTAAGCATTTTCCTGGAATTCCTGCCACAGATTCTGTTCCTGCTGCTGTTATTTGGATATATGGTTTTCATGATGTTCTACAAATGGATTGTCTATAACGATTGGAGCGATAATCAAGCACTATCGCCAGGCTGTGCACCCTCCATACTTATACTCTTTATTAATATGATGCTGATGGGACATCAGGAACCTTTAGACGGTTGTAAGGAGTACATGTTCGAGGGTCAGGAGATGATACAGACAATCTTTGTGGTTGTCGCTGTTATCTGCATACCCTGGATGTTGTTGGGCAAACCGTTTTATATAATGTGCACGCGTAAAACAAAATTGCCACCACCAGTAGAAGCAGTGCAATCTAATAGCGGCGGCGGCGGCGGCCATGGCGGTCATGGTGGAGATGATGAGCCCATGGGTGAAGTCTTCATTCAGCAAGCCATTCACACAATTGAGTATGTGCTGAGTACCGTTTCACACACAGCCTCCTATTTGCGTCTCTGGGCTTTATCCTTGGCCCATGCACGTAAGTTTTACTTTAAATTGTTTTTCATATATGTATATATACTAAACTAATTGAATATTTGCTTTGCAGAGCTGTCTGAGGTGCTGTGGAGCATGGTATTCTCCAATAGTTTCATAATGCCCAACTATTTTGGCAGCATTCTTGTCTACGTCATCTTTGGTGCCTGGGCTGTGCTTACTGTTGGCATTCTGGTGCTAATTGAGGGTCTTTCTGCATTTTTGCATACGCTGCGCTTGCATTGGTAAGCTTAACACACATGAATTTCCACAACAATATGTTTTGCTAAATGTGGCATTTTGTTGCTTTTTGTCTAGGGTGGAGTTTATGAGCAAGTTCTATGAGGGCGCTGGATACGCCTTTGAGCCATTTGCCTTTAAGCATATACTGGAGGATACTGGAGAAGCTTAGGGCGCCGGACGCACTATTCAACGAGTTGCCAAAACATTTTGTGGCCTTTCTTCTTTTACTATTTGAAGACAAATAAATTCTGGGCTATTCATATATGTGCATGTATGCATATTTCTATTTGAGTTTTGCTCATTTAAGTATTTGTCAGACGACAAATGTTTGTCACAGATGCTTTGTGACAGTTTGCTTTAGTTTCGGTCAGCCATCTGGTAGCATAAATAATCGCAAAGCAAATTGCTTGTCTTTGGCTAGAATGATCTCATTTCATTTTCTGTGCAAACGCAAACTTTTTTTTTCTCATTTGAACAAATGTCATATGCTGAAATTCTGCTGTCAGTTCGCCTGTCCATCGAACGCATTGAATTGTGAATATCAACGGCTCGTTTTGTGATGCGTCTGGCAATTTAAATAATTCGTACAAGCTTTGGGTTCCACATGAACTCAAGCGTAATCGACTATGCAGACATTATCAAATGAGAAAGCGATTGAAATGTCTGTGTGTTTGCGAACAATTAGAAAACCAATTATGAAATGCTATATTGATAGAAATTTAAATTAAAAAACCCTCAGATACAGCTTATAATTTTAGAGTCGATTGGCTATTTAAGTTTCATTATATCGTTTGTGGTTTAATTTAATCAGTGAGTACATTGCACGTCAAAAAAACTAAAAGCTTAATCAAAACAAATCTCATTTGCTGTAACAAAAAAAAAAAAAAACGATATCTGCCAACTGCAGCACAATTCCAGTAGCAATTATACTAATCTACATCTCCACTTTATCTAAATTAACTGCGCATGTGAAAACACGCACTGGACAGCAGCCAAAAAAAAAATAAATAAATAGCGTAAAAGCAGAAGAAGCAAAGGAGAGAAAAAATAATGTTTGTGTAGTATAAATGCGTTTTTCTACCAAAATGAGCAGCTAAGGTGCGTAACAAAACACTTGAACGTGTTAGATAATTAACACAGGAGTTCAGAAGAGCGTGAAAATAAGGCGAGAGACAAACTATAAAATGAAACAAAGCAAAACGGAACATAAAACACACAAACACACACACACACATAAACACTTGAGCGCATAAAAGTGTTTTTATGGCACTCAGTCAACAGAAGATACCTTTGGTTAGTTCAGGACCTGTTTCGCTCTGTTGCTGTTGCCTGAATAATAGTACGCGTGTCACATTGTTCGTTTTTTTTTTTTTTCCGGTAATAATTTCACATTTTGCGTGACCTCTCCCCTCGGAAACCTTACACGTTCTGGTCTGCCTGGCTGGCTGGCTAGTTGGTTGGTTGGCAAGATGAGCTGTGATGACATGTTGTTCTGCTGCTGGTTCAGTTTGCTGCTAGCTCAGCTTGCCAGCGGCTTAAGACAGCGCGACTCCTTTCGGAGTCCACGTTATCATTTATAATGAGTTAATTACATTTAATGCGCATGTACAACGGCCTGTTGAACATGGCGCACAATTAAATGTG
Source organism: Scaptomyza montana (assembly GCA_018904305.1). Classification (NCBI taxonomy): domain Eukaryota; kingdom Metazoa; phylum Arthropoda; class Insecta; order Diptera; family Drosophilidae; genus Scaptomyza; species Scaptomyza montana. The sequence continues at coordinate 1,949,926 of JAEIGR010000027.1, forward strand.
ACCCTGGCACGCAGCAACAGCAAAGACCAAAACAACAATTGCCGTTGCGGTCAACTGTGTCTGTGTCTGCAATAATGTGGGTGCTGACACCACTTACACATACACACACAACCATGCTTAGTATAGTAAGTACCCTACGTATGTATTTACTACTTAGTATGTGTTAAGAGATGGAGCTCAGTACAAATTGAATATGTCTTCGCATTAAGTTGCTGTTCTGAGGTTTATTAGCTGCTGACTCCAAACGTTTCAGCTTAAAGGAACCAAGGCTTGCCTTTTTATTTATCTACCAATCATTCTAATGAATTAAAAGCTTAATTTTTTACAAACAAACTGTTTTAAAATAAAAGCAATATTATAAAAATTCATATCACAAATGGATTAAAACAAGCTTTACATTTATGATGCCAAACAAATATTAAATAAAAGATGAAAGCTTTAAGCTGTTTGCTTTAAGTCGACAGAAATAAAGATTTGAGTGTTTTAAGAGATTTTACTTTTTCAAGCAAAACGATGTTTCAGATTTAAATGGTTTATTATGACACGCAATGTCCTTTGGGAATATTGCGTATACACAATAAATGAATATTTTTGGAACAACCATCTAAATATTTAAACCATAAGCGCTACTTCAGTGCCCTCTTTTCATTCTATTTCAGTTGATAATACTACGTAAATGTAAAACAATAAAAAAAACAATTATAGTTATTTTACTATGTAATAAATCAAAAAATGAACATTAAATATCTACTCGTCTTGTACTCTCCACAAAAGTATGCTACAATATTTGTTTCTTCCGTTGGATCATATACAAATTCTGCTTTGACCCGCCCCGCCCAGCCTTCTGTTCCTCCCTCTCCCCCTCTCTCTCTCTCTCTGCTTGCTCCAAATTTCATGCTCTGCCACTGACAGATTCACAATTTGTGCTCTGTTCTTTACCATTTGTTCGACCGTCTGTTGTTGTTGCTGTTGAAGTTTTATATTTTTTATTGCTTGTACCAAACATTGAACACACACAAAGCAATTGCTATGCAACATTTGTGCAGACATGTCGCAACGAATACAAAAAACAACAAATACAATTGCTTTGCCATACACCCACAGGCACACACAAAGGCATGTGGTGGACATTTTTTGGTAGCTTAATATTTTTATTGCTGCCCCACAGGCAATTTTATTTTTCTTTCTTTTTTTTTTGTCAAAGTGAAAAGCACATTCGTTGCTTGTCATGTTCGGTGGTCAATTGTTTATTGTTAACACGATGGCCAAATTGATGTGGAATTCTCAAGCAAATTGTAGAAGTTGAAGCTGTCAGTGTCTCACAAACGCTTTAATTAATCATTAATGCAATCAGAGCAGTGCCTCACAAATTGCTGGTTGTGTTTAGGCTCCGGTGTCAACGTGCCACTTGCCAACTGGGCTAATTGGAGATTATATATTTTGTGTTTGCCAAATGCTAAACGCGTCCAATGCAGCTGCCTGCTACTTAAAGCGACACACACAAACACAGAGCGTATACATACTTTATTTATGCACGATAGACGATGCTTAAGTTCGGCTGACCGACTTAATCAACAAAAGCGGCGCCTGCGGGCGGTGGCACAAAATTTCAATGCATTTGAAGCATTATATAAATGTCCACTAAAAATGTCTGTGGCCATCTCTACCATTTCGCTGTCGCTTGGTTGTCGCTGTCGCTGTCGCCGTACAAGCGTGTGCCTTGTGGGCGTTGTGCAGCCAAGCGCAGAGCCCAAAAGAGCGACATTTTATGTGAAACACTTTGCTAGCTCACTCGCACTTGATGGCGTGCATGTCTCAAGGACATGTTCGTTTGGCTGGCCGACTGGCTGACTGGCCAAAAATCGCTGCAAGTGCTTTTAAGTCGTTGTCAAATGCAAAAAGCACAATAATTCAAATTTATGACGCGCAATTGTGTTCATCTACACGCCACAGCCCACTTTCTGGGAGATTTCCTTGCCTTTTACTTTTTGGTTGTTTTATTTTTTTGTATTCTTTGTGTAGTAGTCACGCTTGTGTGAGCGGGGAGAGTAGGATTACTTCTTTTTGAATTTGGGCATAAATAAAATAAAGTTGCCTGCAGGCAGGCAGGCAGGCTGGCAGTCAGCTCGTCGTTGTCCTCGTCGTCATGAAGTATGTAAATTTACTGCCCACGGCTCGAACTGACAAAGAAAGTGCCATAAAATTGTTATAATTTGTGGTTTTCACTGAACAATTATATCAACTGTGTGTCCTTCTTCTTTAGTTACACATCTAGGTGTGTGTCAAGGTTTCCTTCTCAGCCCCTTAGCCCTCCCCTGCAGAGATTTCTTGTCTTTTCGGTGAAGCTGTTTGAAAAGTTATCTGCACTTGATTTACAGACCGATTTTCGACTGAAAACTGTCGTTAAATTTTAGAAAGAGGCTGGTAAGTGCCCTTATTTTCGTGGCTTATCCACTCTTTAAAGTGAAAATTACAAAGGCGGAGAAAGTTTTTGTAGAAATTGTACTACAAACTGAATGCTTTTATTTGATAATTAGATTTAGATTAAAATATATAATAGAATTTTGGGAAAAAATATCTTGCATACAAATATTGGCAGTAGCATATGCTGATAGCCAAACAACAACAAAAAAAACCGGTTAGTTACTGCAGCTGGCCCGGGCCAACAATTAAAAAGCAATAAAAATACGCTAAACTATTATTTAGAGCTTTCCATATATTTTGCGGATTTATAAACAACAAATCGCAAAACCAAATGCGAATCAACGTTGCAACAAAAGCAATTTGATTTATGTTTATGCATTTGCCGCTACACAAAAAACTCACACACAGAAAGCAGGCACAAAAAATGCATTTAAATGACCAAAAATAAAATGCAAATAATTGTGCCTAGCAAATAAATTACAACAATATACAAATATCATGGTCATTGCAATTGTTGGCCATAAAAAGTGCAGACATGAATCGGAGAGACACATTGATTAATACGAGGCCAAATGCATTAGGCCACTGTTCATAATTTATGGGCCAACAGCAGCAGCACCAGCGTATACAAACATATAAATACATATATTTGTTAAACATATTTGCCAGGCAGATTATTTTTTTTTTAACCCCTAGTTGCTGATCGCCAGGATATATATTCTTGTGCAAATAGTATAGCAATTTGTATTTTTATACTCGCTACCGAAGTCAAAGAGTATATTGGGTTATTGCAATGTCCGTCCGTCTGTCCGTTTGGATGAACGCAACTTTTTTCTACTTGAAACCTTTGCTAACATCTTTTGCTATGGCCGGGACAGATAAAGTCTCAAGATTGCGGTTCTAGGGCTACTGTGGCGTGGCGAAATCGATAAATTCGATAACTCAAAATTGATAAATCCACATATTTCTCGCATCCTTACAGCTAGAATTACCAATTTTGGTAAGAAGATAGCTACTGTCATCCCCCAAAAAACTGCATCAGTAATATAGGAGTACCCCCCCCCCCCCAGAAGAAACGCTTATTTCTCCACACTTTTGAGCTATAGCCTCCAATTTAGCATCCTCAGCACCCCATCGTTGAAGGCAGGTACCCCTGTTTTTGCAATCAAGCCTCTTTTAACCCGTCTTTAAACAGGTATCGAGTATAGCGCAGTCGGCTGCGCCCAACAGCAACGGTTCCACTTGTATGTTATTGTTTTTTAATGCAGCGCAAACTTGTCAAAAAAAAAAAAAAACAAATGTCAGCTGTGCAAACAAGACTTAACCCTGCCGCGAGACCAAAAAACATAAACGTAAAAGGGGGAAAAACACAGCCAGCGGGCAACTCCCAATTGAGGGCTCGTTCACTCTATCACCATTTTTTTATTTAGCTTAGGGGGTGTGAAAGAGGGTTTGACATAACGGTTCAAAACTGTTGCCAGCTCGTTTGAATTTCCATTTGCGTTGCGCGTGTTTTTTGAAGGCAGGCTGTAGAAGGTTCACCTGACCAGCTTGCCCAGCTGACCGGACTGTCAACATGCACAACACACACAAAAATATTGAAAACCCAAAAAACAAGAGGGGAAAATAAAGGAACAAGAAATACATGTACATTTTGACCAGCTAGAAAAAGGCAATAAACACAAAACGCAACCAATTGAGTTCGAATGCAAACATTTGAACATTCGCACACAAACGCAGATAATAGCAACAACAACTAGTAGCACACAAAGCGCTAAAAGCCTACAGTTCGAAATTGAAATTGTAAAGAATTTCGCGCCATTTAACAAGTTTTGGCAGGTTGCGAAACAGCGAAACAGAGAGAAAGAGAAAAGCGCGAGGAGCGATTCACGCACATGGACAAGACCAAAAGCGTTCCGAGTGTTTCATGTTTTCCCGTTTGTCTGTGTGCCTGTTTGTTTGTATTTGTATTTGCTAGTCGTAGCCCAATAACAGCTGCATTCAACATCTACATTTGTGTGTGTTTGAACTTAAACTCAAATGCCAACAGCGCTGCTTTCGTATTTTAGTTAGCTAGACAGTATAGAAACATTTCAACAAAATCATTTCTCTCTAATCCAATTACCTATTTTCTGTTCAACTGTTAGCTTATTAAACTTAAAGCAAGTACGATAATTGGCTTTCAACTTTTACAAAATCCATAGCCAATAAATCAGAATATGTCAACTACATTGAATCAAAAAATATTTATGTAGCTTTTGCATTACTTAACAAATGTTAATTCAAGCTGAAAACTCTCAAAGAACACTCTAACTCTCTCTCTCTGTCTCTCTCTCTCTCTCGTTCTCGCTCTCTCTCAACTGCTAACATTTTGCCATCAATAGCCGCATTTTACTTATATCATGCCAAAGTTTTCTTATCGGCAGCTCCAGCAGCAACTTCAATGACAAATTGTGAAAGGCGTTCGTTGGGACACAAGAACGCAAAAAGTTCTCACACATACTCACACTCTTTTACTTCGTCCTTGTCGTCCTTACCGCCAGCGTTGTCACAACTTGCCACTTTGCACGTAAATTTTTGTCGCCTTCGCCTTTGCATTGATAAGAAAATTCATAAAATACTTGCAATGGAAAACGAAGTTCTAGAAAAAGAACAGAAACAAAAATGCATTAGAAAGAGAAACGAGCTGTGGAATCCAATCGGATTCAACTCGAGTGTGTCAGCAGAGCCGTGAAAGTGGCATTTGAGCTCACAGCAAAACTTTCACAACTTGCTAATCTAATGAACAATTGTGAAAGCCGCCGCACCTCGCACCTTTAACACGTTGACGATCCGAAGCTTTTTTTAGGGCGCAAGCCAACTGCAATTGGCAGTTTCAACTTTTGACTCGAAACAGAAACACTCTCACACGTTCAAATATATTAAAGAGTTCCAAAAACAGCCACCAATTGCTGCTGCCATAGTATGTCAAAGGAAACATTTTTAATTGAATTTACCTGTTTTCACATGCCATATGCGTAATGGGCATAAGCGAAAGAATTTAATGCAATTTTCAGTTTTAAATTGCTTACAAAGTTTGCAGACATCGACAGACGGAGAGTCGTGTCGACAACGACGACAACATCAACCGGGAGCCAAGCAACTCAAACAAGTCAACAGTCGACATAATTGTCATAATTTGTATTTACAAACTTGACGAATTTACACACAACACACACTCATTTAGAGAAACGGCAAAAAAGGCAAAGCCCAGTCGGACTATAACAGAGGAGAACAAGTACGGCTTGAAGGCACATGTGGCCAGTTGGTCTCAGCCTGAGCTGTGGGCAAGCAAAACTTTTTATACATAACTTGAAAAAGCAAGTGAAAACGTTGCTGTCGGGCGCAACCGACTGCGGTATACTCGATAAAACGGGTAACAAGAGACCTGATTGCAAAGCGGTATGGATGCGGTAGAGCTGTGACTTGTTTTCAAAAATTGGCTGATGCATATGATGCATGGCTTCAAAAGTTTGGGGGTCGTACCAAAAGATATTATCAAAGTTTCAAGTCTCTAGCTTGAATAGTGCCGAAAAAAGTTGCGGACAGACACCATGACGGACATTGCAAAAACCCAATATACTCTTTACCTTCGGTACCGAGTATAAAAAAACAAAAGGCCAAAGTAAATAAAAGGAGCGCCCAGTAGAAAAGCACATAAGGAATGTCACTACAACAATTTTTGCTTTAGCTGGCAAAAGTTGAGCACGAAATAGCAACAACAAAAACCAAACAACAGTTGTGAGTACATCTAAGATACCCTGTTTTGATATTTAATATGCAAATGGCTAACAACATAATGAAGAAATAATCAACAATATCATATTAGCTGATATATTAAAAAAAAAAAACAGTCAAAGTTTCGTTAGCTCTAAATACCCCTATAAAAACCATACTAAAGGGTATGCAAAAATTATCACACTCTTGCTCTAAATACACGGCCATGGCATGGGTAGAAAAAGTCTACCCAGCTAAAATTGGACACTTAGAGAACGGGAACGAGAGGAAGTACGATGGCAAAAGACAAATAAAGGCTAAGCAAATAAAATCTAATAAAAAGAAAGGACGGACGACACAAGAAACCAAGCAAAGCCAGGGAAAACGACCTAAATGGTGTCCTGTGCTATGCTGTGGGCAAGGCAAGTTAAGTTGAGTTTAGCCGAGTCGAGTCGAGGCAATCAAGCCAGCTGAAGATGAAGGATAACAAACGAAATAGCGTACTAGAAGTATGTTTCATTAGCGACAGCAACAAACCAGACAACAAATAATGGCAATCGACCAGTGCCAATGACACTGCCACTGAACAAAAACCTCAAATAAAGTCGTTCACAACTTTCAAAACAGTAAAGAAAATAGAAAAGTTAGCAACTAGCTACAAAAGTTTACTTAGTTTTACACAAACCTTACTTAAACTTTAGTTCCCAATGAGAATAAAATGTTTTCAATATAAAACAACTGTCAATGCTATTGCTACAAACGAAAGTTAGAATCCAAAACGAATTTGAAAGGTGACAGGCACAAATTTATTTTGCATTTCAATTGATTACTCTGATATAAAATTGGATTATTCAACTAGACTTTATTATATCTTTTAGCACAAAAAATTCAATTCTTTAGTTTTTCTCAAATAACTAACTTATTTGTCAGCAGTTCAGACCAATAATGTGGCTTACTTATGTAATATCTCTTAAGCCGTTACATTTCCTTTCGCATTTCTGCTTAAATACAAAGTTTCCACACAAGGCACCTTCAGTTATTCTTCTGCATTGTCCAGTCAATGCATCATATTTAAATTTAAATTGTTTGTTGCAAAGGCCTCTTCTTAAAGAACCAGCGCACCTATCTTAAGGCCAATCGGAAATCAATAGTAAGTTATTATTCTTTTTTGGTTAAGGTCTTGCAAGCTTACCCGCAAGAAATTGATCGTGGCCGATACTCAAATCAATGGCAAAGAGCGAACATATTAAAAATAATATTAACTTCATGTTGCAACTTTTTTTAAATGGATTAAAATTAACTTTAACTTATGCTTATATTCGTTGTCATGCATAGCTAAAAGGATTATGTGGAACTGTCATTGATATTCAATTATATAATTTAACAATGCAGCGTAACCAGAACGAAGACTCAAGTTCGTTGGGGCGAATACGAGTATACCTTAAAATTTGATTTGTTTATCAATTTTTAAATCATGTTGAAATACGAATTTCGCTGAAAATGACTTCCAGATACGAGTATGAAAAATTGAGGAGCAGTTAAAACAAACAACATTTAAATAGAAAGAATCCACGGAACCCTTTTTTATTCTTATCTAATCAAAATTCACTTCAACTTATACCATAACATGCAAGCATAGCTAAAAGGATTATGTGGCACTGTTATTGATATTCAAGCATATCCGATAAGTTTTAATTTATTTTTTATAATTTATTTATAATTTATAATTTAACCATGCAGCGTAACTAGAACGAAGACTAAAGTTCGTTAGGGCGAATAAGATTATACCTTGAAATTTTTTTGTTTATCAATTTTTAAATCATGTTCGGAATACGAATTTCCATGAAAATGACTTTAAGATACGGAAGAATACGGAGGAATACTCCTGCTGCTAAATAGCGATGCTTGATTCAATTTTAATTATAATTATATATATTCCAAATACAGTACGACTTCGCTCAAAGCAACCCTCGTTACACGCAACCTACCTAAATCGAGTATTTAATGAGCAGTTTCAAATCGCTGTCCTCAGTCTTTATTGATCATATTTACTTGTTTCCCATTTAAACATTTAAAAGTTCAAATAAGTTAAAATTTAACTTATTTGTCAGCAGTTAAGACGAATGATGTGGCTTATTTATTGGCATTTTCAAGCGGTTACATTTCCTCTGGCATTTCTTCTTACTCCGAAAGTATCCACAAGACGCATCTTTTTTTATTTTTACGCATTTTCCAGTCCCTGTATTATATTTAAATCTAAAACGCTTGCGGCAAATGTCGTTTCTTTTATCCAAACCAACGCACCTGTCTTGAGGCCAATCGGAAATCAATAGTAAGTTATTATTCGTTTTTGTTTAAGGTCTTGCAAGCTTACCCGCAAGAAATTTATCGAGGCCGAAACTCAAATCAATCGCAAAGAGCAAACATATTAAAAATAATATTAACTTCATGTTGCAACTTTTTTTTAACTGAATCGAAATTCACTCTAACTTGTACTTATATTCGTTGTAATGCATAGCTAAAAGGATTATGTGGAACTGTCATTGATATTCAATTATATAATTTAACAATTAAACAGCGTAACCGGAACGAAGACTAACGTTTGTTAAGGCTAATATACATTAAAATTTGTTTTGTGTTTCATTTTTTATTTATGTAGGAAATTCGAATTTCAATGAAAATGACTTTCAGATACGGTTATGAAACACTCTGAGGAATACTCCTGCTGCTAAATAGCGATGCTTGATTCAATTTTAACTATAATTTATATTCCAAATACAGTACGACTTCGCTCAACGCAACCCTCGTTAGAAGCAACTCCTCGATAGTTACAATACCCGAATTCTTAACATTCGCGAAACAGCTGTTCAAAAAAGTATAAATTGTAGCAAAGATAAGACCACAATTTCTATAATAAAGTGAAATCCTTGCTTTGAACAGACTTAATCGATTTACTTTAATTCTAATGGTTGGCAAAGGCATCCCTTTTTGGAAATAGTTCTCGTGGCCAACTGAAAATCTTCCCTTGGATATTGCGACCACCTCAGTTTCAAATCGCTTTCCTCAGTCTTTATTGCTCATATTTACTTTTAACATTTAAAAGACCAAATAAGTTAATACTATTTAACTTACTAACTTATAGCAGTTAAGACGAATGATGTGGCTTATTTATTGTTTATTTTTCAAGCCGTTACATCTCCTTTGGCATTTCTCCTTAACTAAAAAGTATCCACAAGCGGCATCTTTTTTTATTTTTACGCATTTTCCAGTCCCTTCATTATATTTAAATCTAAACTTCTCGCGGCAAATGTCGTTTCTTTTTTCAAAACCAGCGCACCTGTCTTAGGGCCAATCGGAAATCAATAGTGAGTTATTATTCTTTTTTGTTTAAGGTCTTGCAAGCTTACCCGCAAGAAATCTATCGAGGCCGAAACTCAAATCAATGGCAAAGAGCGAACATATTAAAAATAATATTAACTTCATGTTGCAATTTTCTTTTTAACTGAACCAAAATTCACCTTAACTTATACTTATATTCGTTGTCATGCATTATGTGGAACTGTCATTGATATTCAATGATATAATTCAACAATGCAGCGTAACCAGAACGAAGATTAAAGTTTGTTGAGGCGATAATACATTGAAATTTGTTTTGTGTATCATTTTTTTTATCATGTTGCAAGTACGAATTTCAATGAAAATGACTTTAAGATACGGGTATGGAACACTCTGAGGAATACGCCATTCTTGTTCCAGATAAAAACTCCTGCTGCTAATTTTAATTACTTGTCAGGAGCATAACGAAAATGAAGAGCACAGCCTCATCGGAGACAGTTTATAATTTGTGAATTGTGTGCCATTGAAAATTGAATTTAATACGCTTTCAACGGAGTACTATCTAGGGATGTGGGTGGGAATGTGGATGGAGTGCACGAGAATATGTACAATAAATAAAATTCACATCCTTTTGTTGTTGAAAAGTCATTAAGATCTATATATAATAACTGCTGCCTATGGTAAAATGTTGTGTGTATGTGTGTGTGTATGGGCATGCCTGCCAACTTTTTGACAAACTGTTACATTGTATTTCCGTGATTTACGAAGCGCGATAAGAGCATCGACATCAGCATCAGGGTCGCAATCAGATACACAAGTGTATCGTTATTTGAAAGCACACGCGTTTCCGAACACACACACACATGGACATTAAATACATTTGCTTGATGTGGCAATGTGCGTGTCACACATGCAAAAAGTTGACTTACAATTACAATACAGAAAGATACTTGAAGTTATCTACGCTATCCTTCATTTATATCTGTTGTTTGCGTATCTGCAGGCAATTTGTACATTTTTTGCGAATTTATAAGCATTTTCATGTACTATACATATATACATATAATATTATGTATTTTGTAGAGAAAGAACAACGCCGCAAGTGCTATCATAAATTATGTCTAAAGTTATAATGGTTGGTGTGTCTAGTTTTCTCATTGTACTAGAACATTTCTGCTTCTCCTTCATCGGGGCGTATCACGAAATTTAATGTGCTCGGCAGAGGGCGGGATAGGGGAAGGCATTTTACAGTAGCGCCAAGTCACGATATTTCAATTATACGCTCTATGTGAGTTATGTGCAACGCCAGTGGGCCAGGGGGCTGACGGAGGTGCGGCCCGTGTAATTGGATATGATGAAACTTCATTAAAAAAAAAACTCACATTGAAAATTTTTTGTGTAAAATGTGCTGCATTTTCTATTCATAATTTGAGAGTTAAATATATATAGACATTTATTATTATTATTATTATAACGCTTGAGGGCTCACGAATCATAATTGGTGTGCTTTGTGTATTTTTCAAATGTTTGCCTAACCCTTGGGGCATGTTGATTGGCTCACTTAACCCATTCAGTGTTCAGCAAATTAACTCAAGCATAGTATAAACAGCCAAGCTATAAGTATTAAATCTATGCACATCTTTTTATAGACAACAACTACAACAACGATTTTTCCCCTTATTAATCATAATTAATCTCTTGGTTCAATAGCTACAAACCTACCCAGCAAACATATCCATTAACATGTCTTTGTCATCATTTTTGGGCCATAATTAAAATGATATTTCCAGCTAAAAC